>JAOEFI010015683.1:0-11325 GCA_034621735.1 Anopheles plumbeus | reverse complement strand
TGATGGAGTAGATTGCACCGGCATGTGCCCTCTGCTGGCTAATGTATTATTAAAATTCATCACCCATCCAGTGTGATGGTGATCTTTTGTGTGTCTCTCCCCTCACTCTCGCTCTCTCTCTCTCTCTCTCTCTAACGTTTGTTTTATTTCTGTTTGTCCCCACAGGGATATGGGACAAGGACACGCCGGATCCCTAGACCCAATAATTTTCATTCAACATAGGATTCGTTTGGTGTAGTTTGTGATAATCCCATCACCACGGGGCCTGAGTTAGAGTTAGGAATAACTTTGTTTTGCCGCCGGACTTTTTGTCAATGTGTGTTGTTCACGAATTCATTCTCCCAACTCAAGGCCACCAGTGCATAGAACGGTAGAATTAAATAATTTATTCTACTATGGTAAGCTCATTCGATCAATCATTGTCCCGACAGCATTCCACAGTTGGACGGAGTGCGATGGAACTTCGCTAGAACTCGTACACGTGATTCTTTAGCTCGCTTTCAACACGAAACGTCAAAGGGTAAGGGACGATTGCCCACTGCCGGAAGAGTGGGCGCGAACGCCTGTGGAATGAAATTGGAGTGATTATAATTAATAGCCTGCACAAACACAGCCAACTGCTTGGTAGGCTAGTTGAATGCAGATCCATGTTCTCCGAACGCCGATGGAGGCGCCTGGTGGATTGTACGAAGAGGGTTGGGGAAATTTCATTCCTAGCAATGGTACCATATAAACTAGCGCATCGTCATTGGGAAAAGAGCGAAGTTTGCCAGTGGGCGGCTACTCCAATCAGTTCTGGCCCTGGGGAAATTCCTTAATTATGATGAACGGTGGCATACGCCAGCGGGTTTCGCAAGCTGTGTGAATTTTCACACAAAAGTATTGCGCCTATGGGACGGGTAGATCGTAGGGGTGGATTCAAACCACAATTGGTACCAATGGGTGGTTCTAAAACTGAGAAAGAAAGGTTTCAATCTGGTCGCACTTTAACGGGATCTTAAACGTTCCTACCAAAGGAATACCGTCCTCAAAAAGAAAACTGTGACGTAAATCAGAAAAAAAATAACCTAAAGGTATTCATGAAACACGACATTTTCCACATAAGGCTGCATGTGGGACATAAACCATTTCTTTATTGCACCGGAGGAACACGGAGATAAAACGGAATGGATTGTCATGAGGTTCGAGCACAGGAGTGTCTTGATCGATAAACTACTAAAACATACTGTCACACTACCGAGTGGCACTGGAAGAAAGCTGTCCCTAGGATAACATATACACTCTTCAACCCCCGGAAGGGGAAACACTCCCACCGTTTGGACACATTCATCGATTCGGGCAGATGATAAATAATGCCTGATTCGATTACTGGTTGTTTGCTGGAGAAATAGGACGATAGGAGCACTACGGTCAGTCCCTTAATCTCTTCGTTCGAGATTACTCAACCCGGCAACGTATCCCAAAACGCATGAACTTGACTGCGAGTGCAGCGAGAAGGTAAGAAAAGCTAACCCGACTGGACGTCCGTCCGTTGCTGTAGTCGGACGTTTCGCATTCGATCACTTATTAATGCAATAAGTTTACTCTACCTTTATTCTTCATTGACCTCGAAGGAAGCAATTTTCCTGCCGTAACCGATGACAGATCAATGCTTCCCGCCAGGGCAACGTTGAAGAAAGCAACGACTTATTTTTTTCGGACTCCTTTCGATTGCTATTCGGTACTGAAAAAGTGTGAGGAGAAAATAGAGCATAAGAGGGGCCACTTTCCCACCGGTTTTTTTTTCGATTGGCAATCAACGAATATAGGGTTCGTTTTCGATCCAATAGCACGATATTCCCACACCGATCATTTGGTCATCAAAAAGCGGCCGGGAAAGCAAGCCATAACCATAAAGCATAAAGCCGGTGCCGGTGGGCACTTTAGTTAGACGAGTTGCTTCAGGGGATGCGATTCTTTTTCCACTGGAGAGTTGGTTTCCCACTGCTTCCTTCGAAAGACACGCCCAGCCCAATATTCACGACCCCACGACCCCAATACTCCCGAGGGGGGTTTGAAAGGAAAGTTTAAGACGACATTAAAATGTATTATCCTTCCGCAGAAATTAATCAGATAATGGATGCGGTAAGACGACGGCGATGATCCGTCGACGAACTAAGTACGGAAGGTGGTTTTATGGCGCGAGCTTGGAAAACGTGGTTAGGGAAATGCGATGACGAACCGTGATGCGGGCGAAGTTAATTCACTTGCCTCGTGGAAGGTGACTTGTTATAATGGATTGTTGCGGTCGTGCGAAGAACGATCTAGATTCCATTTATCATTAGCAAGGAAAAGCTTTCAGCGAGAGGATTCTGAAACAGGAATTGGTTTTATGATAGTAACCGGCTTCCAAATTACCTTTCAATATGCTGCGCGCACAATTGTTTGTAAAGTGTTGAATTTATGTGAACAACAAAGGGCGAAGCACGTTTACATTTTCACCATGTTTTCCGATCAACTCTTTCGTGTGCATCTTTGACAATTGACTATTGATCAACGTTTATAAATTAAAATGTTTAAAACAAGGTCCGCAGCGCCGCAGTGTGCACCAGCAACATTCTGCGGCTCGTTGCATCACCATATTTCACTCAAATAAAATCCAATTAATCGCTTTCAACCGAGCCCGGAGCCGGCGTGTTGTGGCCATTCGCCATCCGGACCCGGTCCGGCTGCAGATGAAGGACATTAAAATTAAAACACACACATTGCCCCAAGGCTTCCCTATTGCCTCTACCCCTAGAAGAACTGACGCTCGTTCCGTTTCGACGAAGGGTGTGGCAATGCAAAGCAAAAGAGGAAAAAAAAGACCATTTCCCGCCGACTGCAAAATTGGTGTGTGCTGTGTTCGGACGAATCCACCACACCTTGCGGTCCGCGACTGCGTGACATAAAATGACCGAATTCTTGTGGAGCACATCCCACAAATCAAATATTCATTGCCATTTCCGCTCCATTTTTCATCGATTCCAATTAACATCCGAGCTTGTCATTTCGGCTCACGTGCAATTTGATGACGGTTTGGCTCTCGAGTCAGTCAGGACGGATGGCTGCTGTGACAACGTTTTGGCATAGTCAATTTCCGACACCCTCCTCCCTGGGGGAGAGGTGGGGGTTTTCCAGGAGCAAGAACAATTGTGCGGCGGTTGGCGAAAATCAGAACCGAAACACGCCGCGGCGTGTATCGAATTGAGAGCGATCATTTCCGGTCGATTCGATTCGGTGGCGGCATTCGAGGATGGAATCGAAATTTGAATGGAACAAAAGATTAAACTGGGAAAACCGGGCTGTCGATGGGTCTCACGATAAATGAGACAGTACGGGCACTGTCCCGGGCATAAATTGCTTCCTATTCGAAATGGAAATGCATCGATTCTTTGTTAAAAGGAAGCAATCGAACGTTTCCCCATGAATTGAAATGGTTGACGGAACAACAACAAACTCCCGTAAATCACAGCCATAGTAATGGCGCATAAATGTGCCGACTAGGAACGGGAAAACGGTTAAGATTCCTTTTTATAGTCCATGACACAGTTATAATTTCAGCCCGTAAATTTCATTTAAAGTTTTAAACCTCGGTCGAAGAATAAATCATCTGTTTTACATTTTCCCTCCCAGCTTGAACCCCTTTCCCGCTGGGTGCTGTGCAATTGAACGAAACTCCTTGCCCCTTGGCAGGGCTTGTAGTATCCGGCATTGGAACTGGAGCGAGTAAAGCATAAAATATGTCCAAACTTAGATTGTGCGCGGAGACTTACTGACTGCCAGGACCGTTTGTTCAGTTTACAAGCAAGCAGGGTAGTCGATAAATTCTACCACAAAACAATAACTTCATCGAGCGGTGGCAAAGTTTCGTCTCGAACCGTTTACAAAAAGCCCATTAACCTTTTTACGGTCGGTCGGTATGCAGTGGGAAATTTGTTCGGTTGGGAAACCGTTTCCGATTTCGTAACTGCGTTTGAATACAGATAGTGCACTCACTGCACTGGCACACAATCGGATAGTGATCCCTTCGGTTCCGTTCGGTTCGGAAAAAGGATGGAAGAAAACCTATCAAGTTCTTTCAAAACCAGATCCGGATTAGTTTGGGCTCGGTTGTTTCGCATTGTGGTAAACAATCGGGAAAATGAAAATGGAATTGGGAGGATCGAATGAGACCGTGGTAGGCTCACAAATTGCCGATATGGATGTATCCAATTTGACCTATATTTTCCAAAACATATCAGACACGGCCACCCCCGCCGGTGGTGGCTTCCTCTGAGCCAAAGTTCGGATGCAACTTCCGGGAAAACACTCGAAAGTGTTCCAGCTTGGCAGCGGCATTACCATTGTGCATTGCTCAGCGCTTCAGCTACAGGATCACGAACCTTCGGGAGCAGATCTTGCCGGCGGAAAAGCTGCTACACCACGGCACAGTTGGGAAAAGCCGACAAGCAAAATAGGCGCGTGAAAAATGGAACTATTAATGTTGGCCGGCTTTGGTGGGGTGGGCTTTTTGAGAAAATACAATACTGATTGTTGTGCGGCCCCTGTGCCTCGCTTGTTTCGTGGGTCAATGAGAAGGGTTTCCACGGGTGCGAGTGAAAGATTACGCTGCAGAGTGCTTGCGAGCATGATGCCACCCTCAGGTTGGGTTAAGAAATAATAATTAGAGCAGAAACTAAACGTCGGAGGAAAGCTAGTGCGGCGGAACTTTTAAAGTTTTTAATTGGAAACAAGTTTGCCGAAGAACTTTCTCCTCAGAGAATGCAGAAGGAGAGAGGGAGAGAAACAGAGAATCGCCATAGTCCGGTACTATCTCGTCGGCCAGAAGAATTTTGCAAGCGGAAGTGTGCGGTCCTTGTTGAACAAGGCGTTCACAAAGTTATAGATCATTCCGAGAAACTTTAACCCTGCGACCCAGTGGTTCGAAGGAAGTTGGGTGAAAGTGATTATAAAATCTAATATAAATGCAAATAGATAAGAATAAAGCATGGACATTATTCATGTTCTTAAGAAAGTTATATTTATGTATGATGTTTACTGGTACACACAAGACGAAAGTAACCAGTGAAGTGAACTATTATAAAACGTAACAATTAATGCATAACCTTATTCTCAGTTCCATGAAATTGGCACGTAATTCATTAGCGAACCAACAAACAAAGCCACCCACTATCAGGTTCATCCTGTTCTCGTTTTCAATCTCGAGAATAATGCAACCATTCATTCTTGCAGGAGAAATATTATCCCTCAGAAAAGCGAATTTTTCTGTTCCCGTTTATGTCACCCACATCCTGGTGGCGCGACCCGCCCCTTGCCGGCACGTTGCATAATAGAGAGCATGAAAGAAAATATGATTTTCCGCCATGAGCAGCGCACAGTAACGTGTGTTATTATGATGGCAATTACAATCGTCATGATTTGCAGCGTAGCGTTTTATTATCTCTCGCCACAGCGGTGTGGAGTCGGTCCGTGGTAATGGACCCAAGTGGGTCCTACCGTAGAAGTGGGGCAGATATGCAAACGAGGTGACACTTGTCGCCGTAAACGCATATTCATATCCTTCGCTGGAAAAAGTCCTTCCACCCACCGGCTAGCGAGTACCTTCAAGCGGACGGAGCATGACATGAGCGTATGGTTTTACGTTCCCGTTGTCGGCTAAACAGGACATGCTATTCTAATTTGTCGTGTGTTGCCTTCCTACTTGCTCGTAGTCGGCGACAACTACCCCACCGTTTGCGAGAGCGTTCTCCGCAAAAAGTAAAATAAGTCCTCTGGAGGACCGGCACTACCAGTAGGGGTAGGACCAGCACTAAGTGTCTGGATATCAAATAACTTAACCGACCCTGGGAACACTGGGAGGACGAAAATTGTGGCAGTGTGTTAAAAGTGTCCGCAGTTACACCTGGTGAAAACCCTTCCCGGACCCAAAATGTGGGCCAAACAGAAAGTCATGACCGGAGGGAGTTGATGGTCCGCAGTTCTGATCTTGTTCCAGGGGCACTACCGCAACCAATTGCGCCAGGGGACGTCGGAATGTTCTTCGACGTTGGGACTACCACTGCACCAACGCCGAACACTGCTGGGTGTTCGCACTACTACCGGCAACACCATTACACGTTGTGTTGCAAGTTTTATGTTATTGAATTATGCTTTCCCCCCGCCACCCGACGAGTTCCTGCCACAAGATTTCGTTGTCGTTCGTTTGGTTCCTCGCTCGGTTTTTGTACGAAACACAGAAGAAGGCAAAAAGTAAAGTACATTTTTGGCGCCGCCCGTTCGGCCGTCATCGGGGTGGTGGCGAACCAGAGGAGAAGGAAACAGTCCCCCACCCGTCACTTCGAACCGTTTTTCTCCACCACCGGCCGACTGCTTCTCCTTCCCGGCTGGGATAAGGTTCTGCATCAACAGTTTACAGAACATCACTTAAGATACATATTTTATTGACACTGTTGGATGTGCGAATGGAGTGAGGGTTCCACTTTCGGCCCTCGTTTTGTTCGCAAGAATCCATCCCTCTTCCATCTTCCGGGGCCCGAACAGTTTTCACGAGAATTTTACTCTACTGAAAGGTATTCCAATTGACGGCATGTTTTACAGAATTAATTATCCAGGGACAATATTCGAGCGGTGGAAAGCTTTCCTTGACGCTGACGCTGTGGATAAGCTGGAGGACCTTACTGGGTGTAATTTGACCCTTTGGCGCGTTTGCCCGTTGTTTGCCAAAAAGACGAACGAAATTCCCGGTTTGTCACATACTTTAAACATTTTCAAATATCCTTCGGAACGATGTTCAGCTGCCCAGAAGTAAATTGCAGCACAAAATAGTATCATCGGCCGTTGGCTTGTGCCACAGTTAATGGATTTTATCCGCTCTTTCTCAGCTCGCCACAAAATGCTTTCACACTTGGTGAACGTTTCGCGCAAGACTCGCCAACTGCCATCGCACGTGGCACCAGCATATTTGCTCCAGGGTTGGATGTTTGCTTCTGTTGATACGGTCCACAACACACCGTCTGGAAGGGAGAAAAGTCTTTCCAAATGTTTTCCTTCCATTCCGGTCCCGACCAGCAAACTCTGTTGCGGAATAACATCCACATCAAACAGCAGGCGCTGTCACTGGAGCAAAAAAGACGCAGATTTTGAAGCTGATTTTAAGTTCATATGAACCGCACACACACCGCAGACGTCATGGAAATTTGATTAATTTTTTTTCACAGCACGAAAATGGAATAAAATCATTTGTACATTTTCGATGACTACCAAATGGAACAATCAAGAGGTGGCCCAGCAGGCGGCCTCGGTTTCGTGTCTTTCCCAAAACACCACTCTCGAACAATCGATACGTGGAAATGGACATATTCGAACCGGGAATAGCTACTTTAAAACTCGTGCGTGTTCTGTATAGTACAGCAGATGAAAGTGGTCGGCCTAAAGCCTAACAAATTGGCGATACCGTCTGCTGTTGAGACATCGCAATGATAAGGGTGGAAACATCCGCTTACATAGGTGGAGGATGTTTGTTTTCAGCAGTTTGTATCACAAGTAGCATGACAAAGTGGGAAGAAACACATTTCCCCAACCCAAACAAGGTATTTTTCAACGGATATTTGTCTCCTGCGATGCGAGCTTACGCCCTTCCACAAAATGATGAAAATCATGAACGCTATCAAAAAAATATAATAAATTCCAGCATTTTTTCGGACCATACACAAAAAGATTAATGTTTGGCACGAGATTAAATCGTTTCGGGACGCCAAAACAAAAAACCCAACAAACAAAACTCGTCCCCACACGTATCCGAATAATCGTGTTGCATTTTTTTCCATCGCTATATTTCGTCTCCAATCGGGCTTATTTCCATCTGGCTGGCTTTCGGGATTACGGTGAATGCCTCCGTGTCGCTTTTATTCCGAGTGACAAAAAGCTTGCGTAAGTGCCAATACGTGACAGAACAAAAGCTGGTGGTTCACCGCCCGAAGGGCTCTCTCATTCTCTGCTTGCCATCCCTTAGACCATGCTGAGTACACCTGTGCCGACAGCAGACATCTTAACACGCGCAAAGGCAGACAATAAGCCAGCCGTCGTACGGGTGGGGCACCCTAAGATCTACTCCGGTTGAGGAGGGATTCTTGTGTTCGGTCAACTAACCTTCAATTATGATCGATTGGTCGGCGCCGGGGTGCCATTATTCATGACACACCGCAAGCAGAAAGGGACCGAGCGAACGGTAAATGAAAAAATCCACGCCGATCCGCATTACGCGAGGGATACGGCGAAGCTCGCGCGTAACTCGATGCCACCACCCAGAATAGGATGTACTTTGACGGTTGATTTGATTATGTGGTAATTTGATTTGACGATGAATAATGGCCATTGGCCCCCCGCCGACCATCGAAAAGGGTTCCGCCTGCCGCCCGCGGCGTCGGAAAATTGAAAGGTTCGGAGAATTTATCCTTTGTAAGCGCTCGATATGGAACGGTGTATCGGTGAGCGTATCCAAGAGCAGGAAAACCATAAGCGTGCGGCCACCATAATTCCAAAGCACGCAAAATCGGTGTCTATGGCTGAACGTTATTTGGAGAGTTTAGATTTAGTCGTATCATCAAAATCATTAGTGTGAAAAACCATTCACAATGTTACAGTTCAATTTCGATACTTTATGTGTCTTCCCTTGCACCTAGCGCCCTTGCCCTCAAACGTTAACCATCAGATTTATCGAACAACCTAGCGCCAAAAAGGAAGTGCTATTTAGCCATTTTGCACACCATCATCATCTGCGAGCAGGCAGCTTCTCTGCCGTAGTCCTCCCGCAACGTGAAACTGTGATGATGATAATGCTCTTTTTTTGGCCTCCATTTTTGGATCCACTTTCCCAACACCCCCTGTCAAACGCATTGTCCAACGCCGAGCTAAACGATAATGGAAATGGAGTTTCGAGATAATCGGAAATTCGTTGCACGTCGCACGTCGAAATGGGGGCGCAAAGTTTATCTGTTTGCCTGCGCTGGACACGCAAAGGATCCGGTTTTTGTTCCCTCTCCCGCCATTGATAGCAACATCCGGGAATCTTTTCGTAATGATTCGGGGAGGAAATTCCCCCCCCCCCCCCCATATAGCAAAGTGGTTTATGCGGGATACGGTGAAAAATCTGTCAATAACATTCCGCTTACCAACGATTACGATTGTTTCGTAGAATTAATGGCCGCACGAACTGGGCAGATAAATTTTTCATCGAAATACCATGAATGATCATGACACTTTTACAAAAACAAATGAAATGGAAAATTTATTTCCGAATAATGTGCTTGGAAGGTATTTCAACCTGCTTTAGGAGCGAGTTCAAGCTTGTCACATTCCGATATCGTTATTATGACAAATAAAAAAAAAACTCACTGACATGACCATAACACCCATCCAAAATAGAACTTGATCATTAATTATGGAACGATTGTTAAACTTCCCCGGACTGAATCGTTGGGCGTGGGTGGCACAGACCACGGGACGAATTCAAACTGACAACTTACATAATAACCGATTAGTTTATTCACAAATTTAATGATTCCCTCTCGAGAAGTACGGGGCGCCAGCGCGCTGGCGGCGATAGTGATTTGACAGGAAACAGACAATCGGAAACCACCCCCGTAACAAAGTGCGCAATAAAAACGAATTGATGGCGGCTACAGCTACGAATCAAAGGAAAATTCTCCCACAACATTTGATATAATTTGCGCCATAGACAAGCGTAACCACACGGACACTACAAACGAACCGTCCTACCAGAAGGATGGCGGCAATAGCACCGTCACGCTGTAATCTATTCAAGCATCATTTACTTTATTGCCTGCGATATCTATAAGCTGGTCGGATCTCTCGGCGCTGCCAGCCCACTGCTCCTTTCCTTTCGCTAGGACATTCGGGACAGCGGACTGGCGCGAACAGTGATTAGCCAACGAATAGCAACGGACAAGAAGCAAGCAGTAGAAATAAATCGAATCGAAGACTAATCTCCTCGAAAAGAGAGTGGGCGAACACCTGAGAACTTCAAACGTATCGACAACCTGCCGTCGGTTGCGGGGGCGCAATTCGATTAGAGCTGTGTCTCGTGTCTGGGATATTTTCTTTCGGGTGTTTTTTCCACGAAAATTCGTCATTAAAAAAGCTTCTCAAATGGCGAAATATGAGAAGCCCGCCGTTTGCTACTTGGCAAAGGGAGAGTTCGTATGGGGGGAATGGCCGGTGGTTGGTTCATGCTGGTAATTATTTATCACCGCTGGGATCGGAGCTCATTCCCACCAGGACGCAATTGGCATGACTGGCAACATCATCACACCCAAAACGTAGCTTTTCCTTTGAACCCCACCAGACGACGCCGGTGGTGGGGCTTCAGTTATTCTCCCTCTTATTCGAATGAGCTGTCGGGTTGATCGTCCGGAACGTGCACAAATTGAATGAGACGTGGTTCGTGGAACAGCCCATGAAAAGTGGAAAACTCAATGGAGCAAGTTAGATGACTAACAACATCATCCCGACCAGGGGGTGGAACAAATCCCCTGCCTTAGCGAAACATATGGAAGTGAGGTTTTAATTACATCCACTGCCGTTCGAATTTTTTTCGGGGCAAAGGAAAAGGGTAATCATGTGAAAATCACGCACTTCTGTGTTAGGAACACCCTTTTGGAAATTTAGTGGGGTTGCAAAAAGCTCTCGGAGCACGGTGGTAGAAGGGAGTGTTTCCAAATTTGACAGAAACAGTTTTATTAAACACTGCGGCGACGAACACGTCCGACGTCCGGTCCCTTCCGATGAAGGATGACGACGGCGATAGGGGGTGGGACACAAAAATGGCCAGGCCGGACTGTTCGACGTAAACCCCCCATTTCCCGCCTGGTGTTCACAATGCTTACGCGGTCAGTTTTCCAGCTGAGCTCAGGACGGAAAGTGTGGGAGCAAAAATTGCATTAAAAAGCCGGAGCGGCCATAAAAGTTATAAATTAGGCTTTTCCGCTGGCTGCAAAGTTCACCCTTATCGAGTAGGGCAGCAGAGGGTGGCAGCAAGAGAGAAAGAAAGGGGGAGAAAGAGAAAGTGCTAAGCGAATGTGACGGTAACGGTTATTGCATCGCGTACACACATACACACAAATACGTTCATCGAAAGTTTCAGCAATGCACACCTTAATGATGTTGCATAATTTATTGCGCTTGCCATTGCGACCGAGAGCAGCAGCATAAGCGCCAGAAGTGATGCAGTCACTTTTTATATGGACTCGAACTGAGTCCTTTCTTTCTCTCTCTTTCTCTTCCCCC
>JAOEFI010015681.1:0-11379 GCA_034621735.1 Anopheles plumbeus | reverse complement strand
GAGGTGTGGCCAAATCAAAGCTCCCACCAACCGTAGTACGTGAATTGCTCACGAAGGACCTTGATAATACTCGTGGAACAACTAGCCAAAAGGATGCAAGGATACAACAAATCATGTTAATTAATTTAGCAATGATTAAAACTCAAACGCTTTTTATAAAATTGATTGTTATTCGATGGAATGTTAAGACTTCTGAGAAATATAAACCTCATGCATAATATAGTTGTATCGTTTTCGAAATATTCACAGTTGAATTACCCCACTACGTTTGAGTAATTGAAGTGAACATTTTACACTTTGTTTAGGTTCTGACTTTTGGAAATCTTTCAGTTGGCGGATGTAACTCTTCTCCATGCGAGTCGCACGAAAACCTAACTATCAGGACGGTAGCGTACAACAAGGGAATGTTACCCTTCTCAAAGCAATCAGAGAACCATACTCGACCGACTAGGTCCGAAATGTTGGCTTCTCAAAACCGTAGTGATAACCGAGAGTATAATAATAAATTCATGAACTTAGGTTTCAAAATTTTGCTGGGAATTGGCAATTAAATTCACCACTGATTAGCATTCTATGCAATCTAGGTATTTACTATGCCGTGCCGTTAGCAGGGATCCAAATGATAAAATTATAATGTTCCTTGCTGGTTGACGTTACAGACAGTAGTCCTTTCGCTTCGGTCCCTCCAGCAAGCGCTACAACCCCCGAAAGGCACAGGTAGGCTCGTTCATGGTCGGAAAGCGCGGATAAACAAGTCGACAGCATACTTTTATGCTATTTACACCAGGCGGTAGCGAAAGAAAGTCATCTACATTAAATCCGACTCTGTTTACCTCCGCACCGTTTGCATGTGCTCAAACCTGCTAACGCTCCCGGTGCCTCTCGTTTTCCCTGCTACGGGGAAATTTTTTCTTACGCTCCAGATGAAGTTGTCACTAATCCGGCTCCGAAAAGCCGGTAGTGTCGTCGTCTGCAAGGGAAGCGTTTGCGAGCCCCATTCACTTCCGATACATCATGCCCGACTCCGGACTCCTCTTGGACTGCGAGAGGATGTAAAATAAGCTTGGAAATGCTCACGAATAATAATTCCCCTTAATTAGCCTATCAATTTCGTGCCATGGTGTTTCTGTTGAAAATATTTGCCAAATGTCCATCATTATGCTGTACCGAACGTATTCCCATCTTTTTTCTTCTTGTGTGGGTGTGTTTGTGTACTATCCATTCGTCTCGATTTTATGTTATTGTTAGTTATGAGTAAACCATTTTAAATTACTCGTTATATTTGACGCAATTCGAGTGGCATTTCTGGTACACAAATGGATTCCCCATTTTACTGCCCATCCCTTCATCGGCCTGGGTGGCATGGGCGGGGAGTAAAGCCTTTTGTATGTTTGCAGCAGAATTACGCCGGAATTGTGGCAACTTTTCCATTACGGAAGATGAAAGTTGCGGGACATGCGCGAACGTTTTGTCGAGGTTGTCTTTCGCTTAAGCGTTTCCGTCTCGGTAAAGAAGCTTATGCAATTTGTTCGGTGAACAAGCAAACTTTCCTGTATGCTCAGCATTCATTTAAAGTTGAAATTTTGTTTCTTTATAAATCAGCCCAATCAACAATGAAACAAATGCATGAACACACACGCACCATAGCAGGATACGACAACAACCAGCGCGTTAGCGAAACTTTTTCGGCACTGTTTACTGACGTCATCAATGTCCTCGCAGGAACTCAATGATTAATTGAAGCGAAGCGTTTTTTCGCCAGCGCCAGCAATTCGTTCAATATTATTATACTTTCTCTCGTAGATTTGATTTTTGTTGAAGAAAGTGGAAAACCAAATGTATATTTTACAATTTTCAGGAACGCTTCAGGAAAGCATTTCCGTTAGGCATTGTGCGTGCAGCTAGGTGAGTCGAATAGTGTTCGTGTGGAAATTCGTTTGCAGCGCAATCCCAAACTCCGCAAGCATGAAACACAGCGCCTAGGATCTGTAACGTGTCCGCTTCCGGGAGGCTGCTGTTCGTATGCACACGTTGTGTACTGGAGTTTACGATTGTATGTGCTGGCGCTAGGATCAAATGAAGGAAAAGCTCAACCTGCGACGAAACGGCCCCGGCACGGCTCGGGCCAAAACTAGGGAGCCTCGGGAACTGTTGATTTTCTCCACTCCCCTCTGCAGCTACGTGGTATTGTTTGGGTGTTGTATCGATCGAAACAATTTCTGTTTCAACTGTATTATGTTCAGCGTGCTATGAATATAGTTAGCACTTTCAGATTCCAGGTCCAGATTCAACTATTTTCAGGTTCAGAAATCAAAAAAAAAGCTCAACTTGTTTAATTCGAGCATTGGATGTTGAAAGGTTGAAAATACACCATGTTTATGATTGAATATGGCCTTTTTCTAATATCCTTCTATCCTGATAGCGAGCATATATCTCCCGAATCCCCTGTCAGCACCCTTTTCCCGCTGTGCAGACGCAATTTAATAAACGCCTCGTGCTTTAATCGATGATCATAATCGTAAACCAGGCCGGGATGCAGGGATGGAGAGCACATAAAATATATTTTATCGATGATTGATTATGTGTGACGGCGAGCGTTCCGCGGCGCAGGCGAATAAAAATATCCGCCCGGGAACGGAGCTGTGATTGAGTGATGCGTATTTCCACAGCAATTCCGTCGCTTCACCATTCCGTCGTCCTTGGCGGAGCTTAACATGTCAGGAGGACGTGTAATTTGCTGCAGACGGAGCGACGCAGGCGTGTGTGTACTTTCACTATCACACTCACGGTGGCGGCCGAGCGCGGTGTCGCAAAAATAAGTCATCCAAAATAGATTACGAAAGTGCACGGATATGAAGTCGATCGGTGCCGCCGAGCATTTTAATCTGCTCGAATCCGGCTGCAACACTCCACATCCCCGTGTGCCACTCGACCCGGCATGATTGATTGCTTCCTTGCAGTGAATTGACATAAATCATTCCACCACCTTACGGCTCAAGGACGCGCCACGTGTGAACGGGGTAATCTTTGCTGTTCATTGGCGCTAATAAAATTGCCCAGATAACATTCATTCGCTTATGGTGCTTTTCCTCCTTTACTCCGTGCGTATTGAAGCAGAAACCTTATCCTTGGTATAAGAAGATAATAATCTCAAGGTGGAAGACATTTTTGAACTAAACCAACGAAAATTACAACATTTTTGTGCTGTAAAACATGCTGGGCTGAGATTTTACACCTGGTGTAGCCAACGGGCTTTGTGGGATCTTCCACGTCGCGTGTAGCACGAGTCACAGATGCTAGTCGCTACGTTTTTCGTCTAAAGGCTCGTCTTGTCCGAGGATCATCCGGTCTGCCGGCTCGCATATTCCATCTAATGCGGACCAGAGGACAGGATGCATGTACGTAGAAGATTGCTCGCAGCGGGTGTGCGGTATGTAGTGCCCTTTGTGCGTTGGAGAAGCTGGACACATGGACGAAGCTCGCCATTCTTGGAGAATGCTCCTCCCAATCTCGCGACGGTTGCTGGTGTTCTCGGCATGCCAGAAGCGAACTTGGAAAACTCCTCAATCCAGTCTGGTTCTGTCTTGTTCAGTTGCGGCCGCAAAGGCTACGAGGACCCACAGATGCTCGCCGAGCCTAGTACATCACGCTTTTTGTTAATGAATGTTTTTAGGCTAGTCTTTCTTCATTAACGTCGCCTCTGCTACAGAGTCGTATTCGGCGCTTTTCTGGCTGCCCTGAAGGTCGAATTTCAATGCGGCCCTGCCTAGTGCTCTCCGACCGTGGGCAGGAGTGATTTAAGTTTTCTCCGGAAAATTGATGAGGGGCGAATCGTTGCTGTAAGCCGCCTCGTTGTTTCTTGATGGTCCAGCTGCGCTGATAAATATTATGGTCCATGGCCAAGGGCCCTGAAACGAGTTGCAACTTCGCATTGAAAAGGATGTGATCCAACAAATTAAGTAATCCCGGTAATGGCAGCGCCTTGATGTAAGTAATTGCCCTCGATATAACTAATGGCGACCGACGATGTAGGTGTCGATGGCATCTTGCAGGGCACTCAAAGTTTCATGATACGATCCAATTGAATGCAAACACCATGAATATACTCATTTGTGGAGCGTAATTTTGCCTTAATTATATTCGTACAAGTGGAAGTCAGTACTTCAACCTTGCTGTTGATTCTTTGTTTGAAAAAAAATTGCCCACTGCAGTTTTTCTTTACCGGTAAATCCTAATGTTAATAATAATATTATAATAGAACGTCTGGTATAGGATATAGTTTATCAAAAGGTCTAGTGAATCACCTCAACACAGCAAGAAATAGAGTATGGTTGAATACGGAAGAACCTCTTGACGCCCTTTCTGTGACGTTGCAGCTTTCGTTGCTCGAGCAGGAGCAGAGAATGCTGTATTCATTAATCATGTCGTTCGGCTGGAAGTTTGTTTCATGTTCATCTTTTACTTTCGTTTTCGTGATCTTCCGTGCGCCTTCACTTAATCCTTACCAGCGCGACTTTTGAGCGAATGAAGAAAGTAAATATAACGAGCAAAATAATGCAGATTGCCGCAAACAAAACGAAAAGATGACCACCAAAATATTAAATAGGGCACAGATTACCATCATTATTATTCCGCAGCCGAAAGGGGACCAAATAGAAATAAATCTAAAGTTCCTTCCCATCAGAAACAGAGGACCAGTGTAGAACAAATTATAAAAAAACAATCTGCACAGAAATAAATCAGTTCCTGGATAGAAGTGCTCTAGAGAATGAAGCAACATTTTAGCATATTCCATATAGGGCTGGACTGATTTTAAGCTGGAACCCGGTGAAACAAGCAAATTTAATTGCACGAGAATCCTAAACTCGTCAAAGCAGAAACTGAGGACTCAGAAACAAAATTGTTCCAGTCATTCCAGAGATAAATCGCGTTCATAGACAAAATGTGTGAGTTTTACAACGATTTGAATAACATTTATTCGCAGTGGAACGGTTGCAATAATTATAATGTATGATCGGTTCAATGATTGGTGAAAATTTGAATGGTCAAATTTGCAAATAATTTCCATCGACATCAGGAATTTCCCGTTCTAGTGATGATGATGCAACCCAACTTCCGCCTCAATTACGAATCAACGGTGAACAGCTGACAACAAAGGGTAATTGGAGTGAAGGGTAGGGTAATTAATATTTGCACAATTTACCAATGCTGAATAATTGGGTTTCAATTTGTTCCCTTTCGCTACTTATCAAACTTCGCAGCATTTTTTCTCCTTCGAAACAATGTAATTTTGACGCCGGAAGCTGCAGCTGGGTGGCGTCTGCAGATTGACTTTCCACTGTCGTGCAACAGTTTGGCACCGGAGAGTGGTGGGCAGCCACGAGAAGTAGTGCATAATGCACTGCCGTTATGCAGCTGCCGAATTTTCGAAGTGCAGGAGGAAGACAAACTTGGTAATTTAATTTCCGAAGAAACTGTCGATTACGGGGCTGGAGTTGCGTCGTTGAAGGTCGACCGCGTTGAAATGCGCACTTAATGAACTGTCTTTGGCCTTCGGGGGACTGTTATTGAAAAAAAGTTTCTTAAATCTTGCGATATTTAGTATGACGACTTTTTGAGTTTTTGTTATTTTCTTTGAAATTTGTGAACCGTTCGATGACCAGCTTTTTGTATTTAACTGAACATGAAAAGGACGAACATGTCGTGAACATACGTATTCTACGGTTGTGACATTGTTTGGGGCGAAGCTGCTAGAAACTCTGTTGGATAAATCTGTATGGTACTTGATGTGGGGCTGTATGAACAATCTCAAAACTAACATCCACGAAGAGTGCAGAAAATATCCTTGCAAATGTGTTGGAAAAGAAACATTAGTGCTATGCTGCACGTACTTGTTTGCTATTGCGCTGTAAAAAGCGCCGAATGTCGAAAAGCATCCATTAGTCTTTGAACCTGGTTCACTATTTGTGGATGCTTTCGTAAATGCACGCGAAATGCATTTCGTTCCGGTTCGCGCCCAACTTGCCATCTTCGTGCGGTCACCCCTGTGCAGCATAGTTATGACCGTCTTTCGTTTCATGTAGGTGAAATATAAAAGCGAAACTCCGGATGCTTTCGCCCTTTGACGATAGTTCACGTTTTGGCAAGTACATCAAACATCTATGGCAGAGCCTTATCAGAGCACTGCACATTGCACATATGGTGACAGCAACGCTGTGCGGAAACATTTCGCAAAATAAAACTAAACGGTAATGAAATAAGTACTCAGGCACCAGTGAATGACAGCAGACCAACCGTCAGGGCTCAAAGGGCGTTGAGTCGCGTACGAAGCGAGTACAAGATCTTCATGGAAAGTGATAAAACAGGTGCTATAGATGGAGCACGATGTTACGAAACATCGGATAGCTGCGCTTCTTGCCTGAAAGAAACAGACAACATGGAGGTACTCGTGGCAAATAAATTGTCACGTCTGCAACGAATCCAGGGAGAAATTATAGAGTAAGAACATTTGCGAGAATCGTCTAGATGATTTGATTTTCATTAAACGGGGTTTCATGTTTAAATGAACCATGGTTCATTTTTCCATCACCTTATTAATTAAATGTGTTCATTTAACTACAAAAATGGAATTATGAAATGACATATCAAAACGATATCGAAACAACTTCTTCAGAATATGACACAGAAACCACCATTTTGAACAACCAGTAAGGTGACATGTGCACTTTCCCTTTCCGAGTACCCATGTAGTAGGTGAGTGGCTCCATTAGCCCTGCACTTATCCGGGATAGAAGAACCACAAGTAAAGAACGCAGAGTGCCGTTACTATGAAATTCATGTCCTTCGATGCTATGCGGGCGATGTGTTTGTCTTCTCCCATTTAAGGACCATTTTACTATCCACCCCTGAAATATATAGTAACGTGCGTAAAACAGTCCCCGTTCCTTGGCGTTTTACTAGGCATAAATATAGATAGCCGGGGTTCCCGTTTTCATTTTCCCGTTGCCAATTACCCGTTTTAAACGGATAAACTCAAATGTAAATGAATGGGGTGCATTTTGCGCCTCTCGTGCGCACGAGATTGCTTGCGGGTCGGGTTTTCATCTTCTGGTGCCTCGTCGGCTCCTGGTCAGCTGGTCGGTAATGTTTGGGTATACAATTTCTTTGCTTTCCCGTCTGCGGTCGTTCCGAGCAACCGACACGATGGCAACACGCTTGGGGTAGAGCATGTAAAATGAGATCACGGTCCACATTCTTCTTCATTACGCCAGCTTTTGTCTAGTTAGTGTTTCTTGTTTCGGCACACCGCAGGTTCGGCGTATTTCGGAACGCTTTCGGCACTTGTTTCCTTCCGCATCCCCTTCAGGGCATGTTGTGATCCTTGGCGAGAGCACATTTTCGGTTCGAGCATTCAGCGAGGAAGCGTGTCGGTGGACGCCAACTCACTACGATGCTGGTGCATTTGCATTGCTATTGAAATGTTCATCGGAAGAGTTGGGAAATTTAATTTAACTCGGCAAACCTCATTTAATTCGAGCGTACGAAGCAGTAAGCAGCATCCTTGACCAAAACTTGGCCGTGCTGTACTAAACCGACCGAATGGTCGAAAGTCCGAAAGTCCGCTCCGTGCAGTGGGGCGGTTCCGCTCGGAAAAGATAGTTATCCAGGGCGCGCCCGTTCTCCAGCTGTGCTAGAGGTTGACCGAAAATTTCGACTCGTACCAAAATGGGGTTGGCGGTTTGGCAAATAGAAAAACGCGCTGTAAGTTGAGTAACCGAAGTAGCTGGCAAGCAATTCCTCAAGGCAATCAAGTACCAAACATGCTGCCGTTGAAAGGTTCCGTGTGGCGCTCTGTTGGGCGAACCTCAATGATGTCTCATCATATTTGAAGGAAAATTATTTAGAAAAAAAGCAACTTGTGGCAAGTTCAATATTTGCTGCTGGCGATGGGTTGCTTTAGTTGGAATACGGAATGTATATTGACTGCCGTGGCGTGAAAAGCGCAGCGTCTACAAACTTACTAATACCCTTCCAACACAAATTGCGCCACAACGAAGTTACATTAAAACCGCGGAACTAGCTGACCGGCGGAAGCGATCGGCTAGCGAATCCGCGGGCAGAAAGCGAAAGCCAGTAACGTTCGCCGGCCAACGCAACCCGGCAAGCAACAGGTTCCCCTTTCCCAATCATGGCTGACCGGGAAACGCTCGTTTGGAGATTAAATTTTCATCGCCACCGACGCTCCCGGTCGGCGAAGGTCGAGTGTGTTTCGGTGGAGCGCGAAATCCGCGGGCCCGAAATAGGAAAACGAGGCCACCGATATGGTGCCGGTTGATCGGTTTGCGGAAGCAGCGGCCCACACTCCGCCGGGAATGTGCATTAAGCGATAATTCAATCAAACGGCTACTTCCGGATTCAGCCGAGTGCGAACAGCCATCGGTGGGGCAATAGATGTCGGGCTTGTTTACTCGAAAATTATCGCCTCCATTACAGGGCCCACAAGGACACAGGAAGGGATCTCCGCTATCGTTTTGGCGCGGCCACCAGAAGGGTTGGCAGTGGCAGCCCACAGCTTTTCGAACCTCCCATTCGCGAGCAAGCAAACCGGCGGCTGATGTTCCACAAATTCGATCGATTTCGCGAGCCCACCCCCACGAAAACACCTCTTCAAACCAGGTGGGGCAGTCGGTGGTTTGCGTCAGGCTGTTTGCGATGGCTTTTCTTTTGAACATCCTGCTGCAGTTAGGTCGCGAAAAGGCAAACGCCTTGATTTCCCTGAACGGGCTACATCGAGCCGGCGTTCCGGAAAGGAAGGCGCTGTGAGCTTCTTGAAATCGCTTTTCCACGAGACTGCTTTCCGGCACGACGGAAGACGGACGAAATTCGAATTTCGCGCTACGGAAACGCTCCTTTGCAGTTGCATTTTTCGCCTCAGGTGCGTTTCACATTTCGCTGCGAGGTGCTTTTCGTTCGGCGCCCTCACCTCACGCGAGTCTACCCTAGGGACCAGCGCGTTCTTTTGCCTGCAAACACCTCCGGCAAAATGTTGCACCTGTTCGAAATACCGATCAGCCGTCGTCGCGGAAAAGCAATCAAGCTCAAGTTCGTTCGAACCGACAGGTTGCAGGGCCCGGTCTCGTTTCTTCCGCAGGCAGTCGCGCATACCGAATCGAAGGCAACTTTCCGCATGACCATTCGACAAGCAGACGGGAAAGGAAATCGGAAAACTGCCCCAACCGCCGCCGGAACATTTCCCCACTTCGCGTCCGTGCTGTTCGAGGACTCTTCAGTGGAACGGAGCAAGAAGCTTTTCCCATTAGTGACCCGTTGAACTGGAACTGAATGCAGCTCTCGGAGTTGACAAGCGCCGGGAAAAGCGGCAGCAGCATCTGCATAGGCCAGCCCGACGAACTCGTCGCGAAAGCTTGTTATTTAGCGTTGAGCGATCGACCGATTGTTGCGTAAAAGGCGCGTAATCTTCCTAAGAGCTAGTGAGTTCGTTTTGTGGCGAGAAAATAAAAAAGGTCGTGGAAAAAAAGGTTCAACAAACAACAAATCAGTGCAGACCGGGTAACTTTGTTGCAAATTGATTTTCTAGCCTGTATGTCCTTTCTAAGTAAAAAACCGGCGTATAGATTTTCCGGGTTTTCTTTCCGTTCAGTAAATTCCGTTTAGTCAATTCCAATTCGACGTTGTCCATCCGTGTGTTTCTTTCGTCGGTTTGGTTATTGCTTTTTGCTTCCAGTCGCACGTGCGTGTGCACGTATATGCGACTAAACTTCTTTTTCGGTATCTAACACCATTCACAATTCATGGCAGCCGATGCGGCTCATCCGTCGCGTGGACATGTTTATCTTACATCTGTCATAACATTTTGCGTGCGTACGACCCAAGTATACGTATTTATTATTTCTTCTCCCGCTCATTCTCTATTCTCTCTCTCTCCCTCTCTCTCTCTCTCTGTCTCTCTCTCTATCTTTTACTCTTTATCTCTCTATCTCTCTATCTTTCTCTGCATCGTGCTGCTTTTCTCGCTCTGGTCATCTTTTATCTCTCTTTTCTTTAGCCATTCTCCAGGCGAAAGCCAGGCGAACGTAGGAAAATGTTTCCTCTCGTCCACTGCGTCGAGAAATGGTGGGTTTCACCAAATATTGGCAAGTTATTCTACTTTTCGCAAACTCCAACGCAACGGGACATTCGTTTCATATTTATGAAGTTCTAATGCCCCTTTAGTCCCAGCCGCAAAGTGCGCTGGCGAAGAAAATTGAAAATAAACAGAATGCCTTGCGTGCAGGAGCCTTTTCTTAAGCTGCGGTAAACTTTTCCACTTTTGTGGCTGAAAGAACTAGTACTGTTAAGGAAAGAGGTCGGAAGGAGTGTCAAACGGCTTTATTCCCATTATACCTGAAACATGTTATTTAGCAACTCAACTACTTTTGCCCATTGTTACAAAGACCCATTTTACCGCGAAACCGAGACATCCAGTCTTTACTCTACCGACATCTACTAGCATTTAAACTGTTTCAGTAGCATTCATTTCGATGCGACAACACAACGTATTGTTTACTATTTTCCTGTATATTGTTTGGCACTTAACTACGAACTCCGTTTCCTGTTACGATTTCACCCAAACCAAATGTACATTTGCCTCTATAAACGGCTTTGCATTGCACTCAGACAGCCACCTTTGCATCGTTGTTTCGGCATGTTGACGGTGAACTTTCCAACTTCAATCCACATCGAAGTGTCGCCAAACATGATACCTTGTGTAGCTCCAGTCATGGCGGCTTCACTTGACAATTGCTTTCCATTTATTTTGTGATGTTTTGTGAGCCTTTTGTGGTACTGTTACGGAAATTCGATGTGATGTTGATGCGAGTCGAACCATGCTGACTTTAAAATGTGCCGGCATTTACTGTCGGGCGTGAAAATCATCATTGTCGTGGATCTTTCCTCTACAAGAAGGGTTTTGATGGTAAATGAAAATGAGTAGACAATTTAACTATAGCATATGTATTAAACGCAAATAGCTGGCATGAATCATACTGTTCCAACATAGCATTTATTATTTGAGCGTTTAAGTATGACTAGTCATTTTGTCGTTAGTTATACTTCCGCCAGTTATTGCCCTCACATCGCAGATAGTGCAGTCTCGCTGAATGCATAATTCGCTGATATGTGTTGCATTTCCTCATAAATACCAAAATAATCAAAGTGCAATTCATTTATGCTCAACATGCTCAATCGAAAGCAAGTCTGTATGGCTTATGCATCATGTCAACGTTCAACGTCAGCTAGTGGTCCCACGAGTATTATCAAGGTCCTTCGTGAGCAATTCACGTACTACGGTTGGTGGGAGCTTTGATTTGGCCACACCTG
>JAOEFI010015680.1:0-11395 GCA_034621735.1 Anopheles plumbeus | reverse complement strand
GGGGGGATGTCAAATGTGATGTAGAATGAACATATCTCACGACAACGGCTTCTTGGAAACAAAGTGTAAAACAACAAACACACAACTATTATGCTAATGTCTTTCAGGCCACTTTAGGGGACAGCGGAAGTGAGGCATCAGCAGCAGCCCAAAAGACCGTTCAGCTGTAATAACACGTTTCCGGTCTGGATTGGAGGATTCCTTCGCATCCCCGTTGATGGTTCTCTTCTCTTGACCACGCAGAGAGAGAGAGAGCGAGAGGGCGAGAGAGAGAAAGATAGAAAGAGAGAGACAGAGAGAGAGAGAGAGATAGAAATAGAAAGAGGAAAGGAACGTAGGCTGCTGAAGCACGGGAATGGAAGGAAGTGGGCGAAAAAAAACCAACAAGTACAAGTTCGTCGTACAGGATGTAAAAAGTCTTTCGCTACAATGCGCAAAACAAAGAAGAAATCAAACGAAAGAAACAAATTGGCGAAACACACTTCCTGGGCTCGGACACACACACATTTCCTAGTCACCCGCTGCTGTTTTCGGTGACTCACGCCTGCCCACGTGCACATTTTACTGAAGTTTTCCCGTCCCGAAACGGCAAAACCATATCGTCACAAGCGAATGTTTTTAACAATAAAATTTATTATTACAGAGATCGTTACCGCTCGCACCGGAAGGTTGCCGTTTTTTCTACCCGGGGAAGTGGCAGCGGGCGGGGACGGGCGTGCGGGCGTTACATTGGCGATGTAATCGCACGTGCTTCGATGACGACAATTTGTACCTTGAGAGCACAGTTTTTGTTTCAACGGCGCGAAGCGCTGTCGAAACGGTTTCGTAGCCCAGCTTTCGTCGACTGGCGGAATGCATCTGCAGACGTTTATGCTAACGAGTAATTATTTCGTTTCCCGCGCGTAAGATGGAAGGAGGCGGAGAAAAAGAGGAGGATGTGGCAGTACCACACGCAAGTGAAACACGTCGTATAATAGCGAGCTGCTGAAAAGTGTGCATCGCGATTCAAACCGCTTGCATTGGCAGAAACCATGTATGCACATTCTTCGGAGTATCGCTAGGGTTTTTGTTTCCTCACGTTCTCTATCTCTGGTTCCTGTTAACAGGATTCCGGGCTTCTAGTTCCAGGGAGGTATCGGTAGTAGAAGTGGAATTGAGTACCGTAAGTGCTGCAAGTGTTCAATTAGCGAAAAAGCTTATCGAATCTCACGAACTGCAACTTCATCACACTGCTTGTTGAATCAGGATTTATTGGCGTCCCTTGGAGCGACAAAAAATCCTTCCGATATTCTCGTCACTCTTTACTTCTGTCCTCAAACCAAAAAGCCCCCTAGTTCGCGATCTCCGCGCTCTTTTTATCTGATCGCGATTGTCGCACGACAATCTTCTCTTTTTGGCCTCCTAGTTCCGTTTTTGTATAGAAGGTACTCAAGGAATGGAGTGCTGCTTTTCTGGGGGTATCTTGTTTATCGGACTGCTGTCCCACTAACTGGACACATATCGCTCCTTGACCGGATGCCTGCTAATCGTAATCTATAGGCCACATAACGTTGCGGCACTCGCTGCCCTATCGCCTTTGCTCGCTTTTTCGCGGTTCGATGGTTCACGTTGTAGTGCTCCATTTCCGGTAGGGTGTTACCCTAGTTTAATGCAGACCCAATATTGATGTGCCAAAGGTCGGATAACGCTGGCAACTGAGACAAAGACGGTTGGTATAGGTTGGTCCGAATACTTGAAGTTGAGAGAACCATAGGGCATACGCTCACCGTCGCCAACAGGTTCCCCTGTTTATGGTCAGGGCCGTGTCCTTCGCCATTGATAAGGTAGAAATAAATGTATCCCTAGTACTGCCAGAATCATACATCCATAGAATCGATGTGAGTGTGTTTACGCATAATGTTTAGTGTTGTTTTGAAACCAGAACACAAAAAGTATGAGCATTACTCATTCGATGCTCCGCGATCATGATGGGGATCTCCTTGTCGGAAATGGTCAGTAAGGGTTGTACTTACCACATCACGTTCGTCACGTGATGTTCTAAACTTCTTCCGTTGCTGTCGCCCATGGGCGAATCGTCGCGATCGCCCAGCTCTTGTTGCTTGTCTCAGCAATTCGCGGTACGACTCGCCATGGCGCGGTAAGCCGCTACTCGATCGACCGTCGCTTCGGCATGGATCCGGGAAGTGCAACGAGGCACATCTGTACATTGGGTGCTGATCGGACAGTTGATAACTTCGAAGAAGTATTTTTTTAAAGTCAGTTTTTGTTGGATTTTGTACAACTTTTTAAGAGAGAAAGAGACAGAAAGAGGGAAAGAGAGAGAGAGATAGAGAGAAAGAGAGAAAGAAAGAAAGAAAAAGAGAGAGAGAGAGAGAGAAAGAGAAAGATAGAGACAGAGAGAGAGAGAGAAATAGAGACTGAGAAAGATTGAATAAAAATGATAGACTAGAGGTGTCCTTGCGATACGAATTAAGACAAAAATCGAAGAAGCCGCGTGAGCGTAGACTGCATGCCTCCCTAGTCGGTTTCCCAAGTCATTCCATTATCGCCGATAATGCTCGCCGAGCTCGATCAGGTCGCTATCGTTGACAGGTAGCCGTGTGCGAAGACAACATCTAAAGACTCAACAGGAACAACCGCAGTGTGGGAAGGTGATGATGAAGCTGCAGCGTCACGATAAAGAAGTATCTTCGCTGCGGTGTACAGCGCTGGCTCGCGGTTGACAGGCAGTAAACATTTATAGTAAGCACCCTGTGAGGTGACTGGTATTCCAGCGTTTCGCTGCGCGGGATTGGTTGTTTATTTGTTCGGTCAGCATCATCATCATCATCATTATCATCACCGTCGTCCTCATCGTCGTCGTCATCGTCGGCGTCGTTTACAGCAGCGCTATCACCTCATCATCATCATTATCATCACCGTCGTCGTCATCAGCATCGCCATCACCTTTCGGCGGCTACTCGTCCCATGCGGAATGAGTAGAGAGATAGGTCGAATAGATGCGCAGATAGGGGGGAAAAATAATGAAAGAAAGTGAGAAAGATGAAACGGAGCAACCGGAAGTCGTGACGGGGGACTCGCGGTATCAAGAAGGATATAATTAAAACTACGATGATTTATCGCGTCGCTTTCTGCTTTTCAAACTAAGTACTTTGCCTTTTCTTCCGCTTCAATGCGCGCTGGTCTTACCAGCGAACTGACCCCCCAGCATCTCAGTTTCTTAATCTGCTTCTCATTAGTGACCCCAGGCACGCGGCAGTGTCGTCGACATTCGAACGCTGTTGCTGTTGATTCAAGGGGCTGAAGAAATTCAGTCGAGTGTACAGTAGAATCATCGTAAAGCGGATGGGCTGTATTCTTACTGCTCGGAAGTGTTTTAATTCCACGTTCTTGTTACTGTTAATGTGGCGTGTAAAAGCACTTGAAGACCACGCCGATTAGACCGGGCTAGTGTGCATCGGTGCTGACGTGTCCATGCAAGAGTAGATGGTCCTGCCGTTGATCAAACTTGGCACGAGCCGTTCAGCACACTAACGGATGGACGGGTGGAAAACCGGACAACGCTAATCGGCACAGTTGTGAATGTGGCAATAGGACCACAGAAAGCCGGTCCGAATACTGGTAACAATACCGGATTACAGCTGGTTGAAAGGGTTTTCGGCATCGCTGGAGAAGCTAGGAGAGGGTTGAAAACCAGCAGGGAATGCCAAAAACGGGAAGTAATGATGAGTGACAGTCAAGCAAGCGTGACATCGTTGGTGATCGAAAGCTCAACTAGTCTTGACACTTGCGCTCCTCGATGGTGTACAGGTGTGCACAAGTACAGGGGGTTACAGGGATTTCGACTGCTGACGGAATTGTGCACCATTTGACATTTGTGAGATGACAGTATCGGGTGGATAGGGTGAGTGAGATGAACCTTCTCAGTGGAATTAAATTTGGAACAAAATAAACATCATTGCTGAATAATGTGTATTTTACTTCACGCTAGCTGATTTGCCCGCTTTCATCCTGGTCGGACCGGTACTGTTTCAGTACCGATTCAACCCGACCAAGCTTTCCCGTTAGACCAGAAAGTTATATATAGCAGTCCCGTTATATATAGAAAGAATATATCGGGGAGAGGGTGAAGAATATACATATATATATATTCTTATTCTAATATATACAAATATTAATTTTTATATTTCCCATTTTGTTCGTGACACCCTGTACAGTTGCGGCGGTGGTGACTACAGATCCACTGTTCCGAGCGAGCCGCGACTGCAGCGACGGTCCTGCTGTTGTTCTACCGTTTAGAGTGTGCGGCAAATGGGCAGACCTTCGCCTAGCCGCGGTCTGTGCCGACATCCCGTGCTGTCCTCGCTCACTGTGTACACTGGAACTACAAGCGAGATACGACCATGATATCGGTATCGGCACTGCCCGAGGCGGTCGAGTTTATTTGCTTTGAATAATCGAAATCAATAAACCGTGTCGTGGATGCGACGAACCACACTGGCCCACTGCTGGCGGCGTGGCTTTGTGGTGGTAGGGTCATTGCCGAATGGTCGTCGCAAAGGGTAATTGCTTTCGCTTTCCGTAGTGTAGAGTAGCACTCAGTGATTTCCCGGAAAATCCTTTAAGGTGAATAGTGTCACCTCGCTACGGCACTCCTAGATGCGGGGTTGCATCCGTTCTCAAAAGTAACACACGATTGTAGCGGAAGCTTGGAAAAGCGGACTTATTGCGAAAGGGGAAATTTCAATTATTCTCACATTGAGCAGCATTCGCAGCAATGGTAACGTGAGAAAAGTCCAAAATGTTCCACCGTTGGACGGGGTTAGGTTCATCGTGTGGGCCGAATTTCATGGCCTGCTATTTATCATTCGCTCTGAAGGACCAGGTGGTGGGCGGTGGCTAGACCCAGCAGGACAATAAAAGAGAAAGGAATGAAATAATGACCGAAAACAACCGAAATAGACTTCGGCGAACTAAAAGTCGCCGGAAACTGAAGCCCTTGGTAGCAGCTTGGGAACGATGCCGAAGGGCAGTGTTTCACTGCGGGCCAGGGGGAGGCCGACCGGTATCGCTTACGTTCGTCATTTATTATGTTCCACACTGGTCCACCATATACGCAAGCTGGCACTCGCAAACTGATACTGACGTGTGCAGGGTCATCCCGGGATCCCGCTCCCTGGCCGCTCACCGGGCGTGAGAGCAGATCGAGTATCTAATTCACGACCGGCAGATAATTGTTAAGAATCTACTACTTCAGCTACCCACACAACAATTGCACACAGGTACACACGCACACATACATACATGCCCAGATGCAGCGAAGTTACGGGGTTCACCGAGCAGTGCCACTACTGCTCTTCAGATTACGGGTGGTCGTTGGGATAAATCCACGAAATTAAACATCCCGTGGGTCACAAAAGGATAATTGCGGCAGTTAACGGATGGTCGACCGTGGCGGATAAATGACCCCTTCTAGAATATCGCATTAGTATCGGATCACTTTCGTTCCCCGCAAGACCCAGAATTAAACCGAGGTAAATTTTGCAACAATTCATCTGGTACGTAGCTTTCTCTTTGTGGGTCAACATTTACTTACTCCTAATTTTGAAGGTGGACTGTTTTACTTCGCTTCTATAATGTTGGACCATCACGTAATAAAATAATAAAATATCTAAAGCATTGGTGCGCCATCAGCACTTGATACGACTGTAGAATAATTTATTAAAATCTAGCTGATTTGTCCGATTTCGTACGGGTCGGAACGGTACCGGTACAGTACCGATTCAACCCGATCAACCTGTTTCGTTAGCCCACGGTGGTAATCCACGGTTTCTAGCCAGTACCATGGGGTGGTGGGGAAAGGCTTTCACCGACCGCTCACTAAACTTGGCTTTTCTATCCATTCATTTAAAGTTACCCAACTATGAATGAAATGTAACCTATGTAACTACTGTTTAGGGTTGTAATGTAATGTTGTAAATGATACATACAGGGATGCTTATGTTGATTCTGTCGATCAAGTTTACTTTAGAGATTTTCTATCGATCAAGTTTCAAAACTCTGAAGGTTTCATCGACGATGGTTGCAATGTCAATAGATCTGTATTCAGTAGCTGGTTCATGTAGTTTTTTGAGTATCTCATTGTTAATCTAGTGCACGTCAACATTTTTGGGAGTTAGGATGGCTCTTTCCTTTAATTATAATCTTTCATAGTATTTGGTGAGACTGTCAGGTATACGAATTAAACCATATCCTCTGCCGAAGACACAAAGTTATTAAAAGTAACTGACAAGTCGATCATTCCAGGTGAATCAGTGGCTAGCTAATCTTCATCTCAGGACCGCAATTGAGAATCGCAAGCGTAATCAAGTGACTTAGAGACTCTCACAACCCCGGAAACGATACTCATAATGCCCAAAGTACGTTTTTTTGGAGATGGGTAATATGGGAGCTCCCCTTTCTCCTCCTCCTAGAAGCATGAAAATTCCTCACATATTGTGTGGGTGAAAAGATAAAGTGTTTATGTCAATTTTGGTCGTAATCGATAGATTATCTGCCGAGAAAAGACTTTTTCCGATATTTTAAGCGAAAAGTTGTTAGGGAGGGGTAGGGCGGAGGGAGAATCTTGGCTTATGGACTTCAAAAATGTTAAATTGGTAAAATCAGCCATCTCTCTGCCAAATTTGATGCAAATCGAACCGGTAGATTTGGCGTGATGCGAGCACATCCTACTATATTAATTCACCTTCGTCACCGACAACTTCGACCATTTGGCAGCTCCACACACACCAACAACACACATATGCATGTATGCACATGCTGGATCGCTCGGTCGTCGGTTTTCCGGAAAAGAAAAGGAAAATGCACCTATAAGTATCACTTCATTATCACTTCACACTTATCATGAATAATATCACAAACAACGAACCAAACGAATTCACGATTAAAAATAATCACATACTTTTCAACACAAGAATTCAATTCCATTTTTATTTTTCGAACAAAACAAAACTACTCTGTTTACAAATTAAAACTCGAACCTGTAGTGGCCAGGGGATCTGGGTGGGACAGGGTACCTGGCCAGAAAAAGCTAGTACATATATATATATAGTAACGTGGCCTCACCGACCATCGGCAAAGACTCAAAGAGTGCAGATCGCAACGTCTTTAATAAAAATCTATTGTTTTAAAGTTAAACCGTGGCGTCTCACACATAATTATATATCCTCCGATCTTATACATACATAAAAACCTTCATTTTTATGCATAAGATAATAGTAGTTATCTATCGAAACTGTCTTACCATTAAAAATCTATTTAAAAAACTGGGCTTTCCTGAATTACAGGATTCGTTCAAGACAAACATACGGATAAACGTGACGAAAAGTTAATTGAAACGTGGTTGCCGAAGAAACGTTTTCGGCTTCCGTTCGGCGGCAAATATGTTGCATTTTGCAGCGATTAGACAGTGCGCTTCTAACTGCAGAGGCAAACAGACGTACTTTCTGCTACCATCAAAAAGTGAAACTCGAGAGTGAGAAGCAAGGCGACTAAACCATCCCGAGAGGAAGTGATTGACCTGGTGAGCAAAATGCTCCAGGCCAAAGACGGCCTCGTACGTACACACCTCGCTCCAGTACACTACACCGTGCACCTACAAATGAGCTCACTGGGGAAGGCCCATGAAGTGATCGATCGGTGCCGTGGCAAACTCGGCAAAACGATCGGCGGTGTATTTTTGCCGTACGATATCCCATTTGGCAAGAACTGTCAAACTGGCCGGTTTTTCCTAGGAATTCCCTCCCGCACCATATGCTGCCCACATCTTTGGCCCATCATTTTCGATTTGTTTACATCCTCTGCGCGTCGCCCTCAAAAGGTGGGTTACTCACTATGGCGAGATTTCCAAAACCCCCCGCGCGAGCTGTATTCACTACCTTTTTCGCTTCTTCTCCACCTCAACAGTCCCACGAGCTCACTGTTTCGTTTTCTCACCCAGTCACTGTGATTTCTTCCCACAGCTGTGCTGAAGCGTCGGTCCGACGACGGCACTGAAAACGATGCTTCCAGTTCGTTGCAGGGTTCGGCAACCAGGCGCAAGCCAGGGCGCCCACCGAAACACAATAAGGTAGGGTGATTCCTTTTCCTTTTCTCCCGGTTTCCTTCCCAATTTCACCCTCCTTTTATTACCTAACGATGGATGATTTAAACAGTACTTCTTTTAATGTTGCTTCAATTAACCTGAATGCAATCTCCAACCACACCAAACTTGACGCTTTACAGACATACATACGCACAACGGATCTGGACATTGTAATAAGTATATATGTCCGATCTGACAATCCCTGGTTACAACGTTCTGACTAACGTTGACGAAGCCAGGAGAGGCACTGCGATCGCCTTACGCGAGCGCCTAAAATATTCTCACGTCGAGCGCAGCTTAGATTCCCGTCTAATCTGCGTTCGGCTTGAGAATGCTGCCACCCTATGCAACGTTTACGCTCCCTCAGGGAGCCAGCGTTGAGAAGAGCGCGAGGGATTCTTCGGCCGAACGCTGCCGTTCTACCTGCGGAATGCACGGGAACCCGTCATTCTCGCGGGTGATTTCAACTGCGTGTTGAAATCGAATGACGCGACGGGCGGTGGATGCGTCAGTCTCGCTCTGCAGAACGCGGTAATCAACATGGGTATGTGTGACAGTTGGGAAACCCTCAGAGGCAACGATGTTGAGTTTTCCTACATCACACGTGGTTCGGGCTCGCGCATCGATCGCTGCTACGTATCCACCACACTCCGGACACGACTCAGGACGACAGACATGCACGTGCTCTCTTTCTCGGACCACACGGCGCTGACGGTTCGACTCAGCCTTCCGCTGCTCCCGGATCCACGAGGAAACGGATACTGGCAACTTCGCCCACACATACGATCTGATGAGGTCGTGCAAGAGTTTACATCCAAATGGATTGGTTGGACGAGACAACGAAGGAACTACGGATCCTGGATGCTCTGGTGGGTCGAATGCGCCAAGCCAAGGATAAAGTCGTTCTTTCGTTGGAAGCCCAACCAAATGTACCAGGATTTCCGCATACATCAGGGTATACTCTATGCACAGCTAAAGGCCTCATATGATCGATACCTAGGTAACCCCGACGAGCTGGCGTTCATCAATCTGGTGAAGGGTAGGATGCTCTCCCTCCAGAGGAGCATTTCCGACCACTTCACCCGGGTGAATGAGACCCTTGCCGGCGGTGAAAGCGTTTCCACCTTCCAGCTGGAGCGGAGAAGGAGACGGACTGTCATAGACCTACTCCAGACGGACGAAGGGCTAAGTCTTGTGACGGAAGAGGAGATCACAAGCTACATACACAGACACTACACGGACTATATACTCCAACAACACACAACACAAGACAGACCAACAGACGACACCTTTACCTGTAGGCGGGTAATTCCCCGAGGACTGTGAATCCTACAATGGTGACATGGATGAAATCACCGCAGGTGAGATCCTCGGTGCAATCAAAAAAACGGCTTTGCGGAAGCCCCCGGGCCCGGATGGAACTCCCAGAGAGTTCTATCTCCGCACGTTTCACGTGATTGGTCGCGAGCTCGCATACGTTCTGAACGAGGCCCTTCACGGCGAGCTTCCGCGGGAGTTCGTCGACGGGGTTTTCGTGCTCGTGCGAAAAAAAAGGAGGCTCAGCTGGTCTCTCCTCCTTTCTTCCGATCTCACTCCTTAACACGGACTACATGCTGCTGTCGAGAGTATTGAAGCTTCGTGTCGATACCATCATCGACTAGTGGCGGATAATCTCGGCAGCACAGAAGTGTAGCAACAGACCACGCAACATCTTCCATCTGTACTCTCTGTTAAAAAGAGAATAGTGGACCTAAAGAGGAAAAGGCTATGTGGCAAGCTGGTCTCCTTCGACCTCTCACAGGCCTTTGATCGCGTCGACAGAGACTTTCTGTGGACAACGATGGACTCTCTGGGATTCAATCCACGGCTTGTGGGGCTTCTCAGAAAAATTGGAGAGCGGTCCTCCTCCCGTCTGCTGGTAAACGGACAAGTCTCCTCTCCCTTTCCTATCCAACGCTCCGTCAGACAGGGCGACCCATTATCCATGCACCTGTTTGTCCTCTACCTCCATCCCCTCATCAATAAACTCGAAGGCATTTGAAGCGATCAGGATGACCTGGTCAATCCGCGAAACGGAAGCTGCTGGCCGGCATGGCCACGTCCATCATCCGATACGCAGCACCGGTGTGGCACGCGGTAACCACGAAACTGCAGGAGAACCGTCGGCGGCTGAACCACGTCCAGCGGAAGATGGCGATAGCAGCGTCCAGCGCCATCCGGTCGACAAGCCACGAGACGGCGGTGGTGGTGGCGGGGGTGATCCCGATCTGTCTCCAGCTAGACGAAGACGCGCGATGCCACGACCAAGGTCATGGCACGGACCGATGAGCGAAACGGTTAGCAACGATCCGAGAGTGGCAGCGGAGGTGGGACGAGAGGGCGGCCCAGCCGGGCGCGTCCCGCTTCGTCCAGTGGACACATCGCGTCATTCCCCAGCTCGCGTCATGGCTTGCGCGAAGTAACGAACCTGCTCAGCGAACCCTTAGCGTTTGCGGACTACCCGAATATGCAGCATAAGGACTACACGTGCGTTTATGATGAAGCACGAAGAATACCCGAATTTATGTTTATGAGTATAAGAATCGCCGGATGCGTATGTTTATGTCTGGAACTGCATAGCAGTCGCCACCACGGTTTTTCCCTTCTTTCCCTCCATTATCTCACTACCCTCGTCGGTTATCCCAATCGAATGTAAACCATTTCAGAAATAAAGGAACAATTTACATCTAACCGACAGCGAACACAGTCGTCGTCGTCACAGCTCCCTCTCATCACTCCGAACGTCCATCCCACAAACCCCCGAACCCGAAAACGTTAACTCGCGGAAGCACGGAGACGTCGGGTTCTATCTGACTCAAGTGCTAACGGGCCACGGCTTCTTCAGGGAGTACCTGCACGTGAAGGAATTCACCGGCTCCGCGGACTGTGCCGCCTGTGCAGGCGTTGCGGAAACGGCAGAGCACGCGGTGTTCGAGTGTCCACAGTTCGAGCACGTGCGCCGGGAGCTGCTGCCGGCGCGTGACGGCAACGACGGCGCCACGTTCACGACGAACACTCTCGAACGAGAGCTGCTCAGCAGCCCGGATCGGTGGAGGGCAATCAGCGAGGCGTGCAGGCGCATCACCCTGGAGCTCCAGAGGCGGTAAAACCGGGAGCAGGAACTGGCGGCGGAACTGGCAACGAGGGCAGCAGGCGACGCGGCATCAGTAAGTGAGACGGCGCAGGAACAACGGCGTCGGGAGCGTAGGAACG
>JAOEFI010015679.1:0-11400 GCA_034621735.1 Anopheles plumbeus | reverse complement strand
CGTGCTTTCGCGTCCGTCGGTGTGAGTTTGTGTTCTGGTGTTTCTCTGTGCGGTGGCCACCAGCTGCCGGTAGTTCCCCCTCCCAGGCCGGGGTTTCGTTATCGGGTTTTCCTTCAACGGTGACGCGTGGTGTTGGTTTATGCTAATGATGGACAATCAAGATCCGTCCGTGGAATGTTTTCGGGAACATCATTTCGAGCTTTTGTCGCGGTGCTTCGAAGAAGTGGAAAACATGGAGTCGGTATATCAACCGAAACATCTAGAAAACGTTCCATTGAATGTTTCATCCCAAGGTAGGCGCGAAAAAAATGTGAAGTACCAGGCGCCTCCATCGATCAAAGTTTGTTTACGAGATTTACTGACAGGTTAGGTTCAAGGGTGCAAAACACAATTGAGATACTTCATACCTGGTGCGAGGACAAAGAAGTTTTCACTTGTGTAATGGATTCTAATTTTCATTATCATTTTCCAGTTTCAAACGAGATTCCTAAACATTTGAGTCTCTCATTGGGGAATTTATTTATAGCTCCTTTATTACACCCTATTAGCACTTTTCCGCCATCTCATATACTAGCAAATACGGGAAGAAGAAAAAAAACCACATATTAGGACTGCATTCCTTCACAGCGTGGGCGAAACAATATTCTCTTCCTCGAATTCATCGCTTGTCCTTTCGACGTGTTTAATTTATTTCCTCTCTTTCTTATCGCACACAGGCAACGGCTACATCGAAGGAACCGAGCTGGACGGCTTCTTGAAGGAATTCGTTTCCAGCGCGAACGCGACCGACATCAGCCCGGAGGTAAGATGTCCTCGCCAATTGGTTCCCACCGCAAATTGTGTTTCTTTCCGGGTTCCGGACCTTGGTCCTTTTCTGCCACGGTTCCCCCATCCGCTTTTTCCTCCCCGTGTGACAGTGTGTATGTAAAAGCGTGTGTACGTTTGTGCCCGTGTGTGTGTGTGAGTGTACCTTTTAGCCGGTGTGTCCGAAACTATTCGCCATCCGTCCATCCACGATCGGCCGCTGGCAGAGCGATAGCAGCGAGCGAAAACAGCAAATAACTGAACTGACGTTTTTCTTTTCCCTTTTTTTGTTTTTCTTTTCGGTTTCCGTCTCTCGTTGCGTTACTCGAATTACGTTTTACCTTTGTTTCGGTTCCCTTCAGCAAAAAGCGGTTAGTATGTAGCAGCCACCCAGTGCGTGTGTGCGTGTGTTTGACGATTTGTGCTAGCTTTGAGCAAAAACGGCAAAACCCCAAAACGCTAACACTGCGGTCTTGAAAACGCCAAAGTGTTCAAGTTACGACACGAAACGTAAAAAAAAAACAATAAACAATCGAAAAAAGGGGGCAAACACTGGCAAAGAAAGTTTTAAATCAGACTGCAGGAGCAGTTCTTTAATCTAGGAACCTTTCTAGAAAGCAATACCACAACCGAATATATATTCATTATTATTATCCTCAGGGTCGAATAACAAAAAGATCAATATGAATGTGAATTATTAATTCGTCTTCGTTTTCCTTGTGCTCCTTTTCCCGACCGAGTTCCGGCCCATTTTCCCAATTTAAACTTTCTCCAGCCGTTTGCCCGTTGGTTCGATTTTACGCTAGAAATGGTACTAAGTTAAACGAAAAACCGAACAACCCCGGTCTCGGTTCGGCAACGCACACAAGGTCAACAGGACAACCGCCGTGCGCCGAAACTCAAGGGGTAGTCGAGCCCTTCCGAGATTGATTGCTTGACAGTTTCGACTGCCTGCGGGGCGGGGCAGGGCCGGGCCGGGCCGACAGGCAACCCGCCAACCGAAATTGTTAATAGTTTCACCTTCCCTTAACAAACAACCCTCACGCAGCCGCTTGATTGCTACCCCGAGAAGGCAAAAAATAGTAACACGAACAAGAAGTCCTCCCACACACCCTTACGTTACGCTAGAGTTTCCCGCGAGTTCCTTTAAATGCCCGATCGTTAGAACGATACCAAAATAGGATGGGGGGGGGGGGGGGGGAGAGGTAAACACCCTAAACAGGGAAACCACTTTACCTACCAGCACTTCCCCATTCCCCGTTTTTCACAGCGCGATAGAAGTGGGGCAAAAAAAAAACACGCCTAGGAATGAAATTGATTTTATATTTTTCTCTCCCTCGTTTTGCTTCACCTTATCACTACCGCACTACATTCCCTGCGACCGCCTCCGATCGATTCTGGTTTTCATCACGGCCCGCCTCTGTAGCAACCTTGGTTTTTGATTAATTTTTCATTACGCAGCACAGCGCCGTCGGTTTTTCCCGTGCATGTGTCCCTTTCCCCATCCCATGGCTACCGTGCTGTTCCATTCCGTCTTCTTCTACCGGACGTTGGAATCTTTCGACGAGTCCTTCCAGTGCCGTTCCATTGACAGCCGTTCTTGGAAAATGATCATTTTGTGTATGTTTTTGTGTGTGTGTGTTTTTTTTTTCGTTTCGTTTGTTTGTTTTTGTTCGCATCTCTCCAGAGGACTCGTTGTCCCGTTTTTATGGCTTTGTTAAGTCAGGCGAAGAAGATTGAAAATTCGTTCCATTTCGAACTTCCTACCGAGGACGGGTCCCTCCTTATGTCCTTCCGATCGATGACGCTTTCGAACGGTTGTAGTTGTAGGGACATCCATTTCGGAAAAGTACGCCCCACCGATATTGAAATCGGGAGCTTTTTGTGCGTTTCTACCTGGTTTGCGAGGAAAGTTGGAGGAAAATCCTCCCTGCTCCCCAGGAATCCGCTTACAATGGCAGATGCTTATTGAAGCAACATTTCATCGGGTAGCTTTCGCGTCGACGAACTGATTTACGATAAGATTGATTAAATGTGACAGTATGCTTTTTACGTTACCTTCAATCACCTCTCTCCATAAGTTCATGGTTATTATTCATGAGCATTTTCGCAACTTCCGCGACAATGTTATCGAACCGCTTTGTCGTTAATTTTCCGGTCCGGAAAACTCTTTCGCTCAACCAGATAATTTATCATCCATTCTTTTGCATTTGTTTTTATCTATCAATCTCATAGCTCGTCTTCATTTCTGCTCGACATCAACGATTCTAAATTGCTTACAGGGTGGCTCATCTAGAGTATTTTGACAGCTGAAACTTTCACTTTGTAGGGTGACAGATTGGCGGGATGATGGAAGTTTTCTTTGTCTCTTGTGAAATTGTTAAAAACATATTTTTTATAATTTTCCAAAAACGTTTTCCCTATGACCGAATATGAAGAGCTTTTAGAAACCTTAGTTATTTATTGTTTGTCAGCATTATTCAACATTCAATCATTCATTGCACAAGAACGGAGAGGATCCACATTTCTTTGTTTTAGAACTGTGGTTTAGTTTGATCGTCCATTTACTTCACCTGACTGCAACCCACCAGCACCCACAACTTCCGCACCGTTATGCTTCCGGAGCTTCGTAACACCTCTCTTTGTTGCGTTTCCTTTCTCTTTGAGCATCCCACCCGTTGGTGCACCGTGAATGATCGGCGGTTCGCTTTTTGGCCGCCCTGTTCCATAAACGTTAGCGAGTTTCATGAAACAAACACACACACACCAACACAATGAAAAAAAAAAACGACAAACAAATAAACAAGATACTAGATCTACTAGCGAACAGTAGCGTGCTTCGGTGTGACATTTGCTTGCCCCAACATGGAATGGCCCGGTTGCTATAGTGTTTAATCTGTGTTCTTTTTCATATCTTCTACCCGTCCCTGTTTTGGAATCGGATCGTGAAAATGCACACGTGTGTGTGTGTGTGTGTACAGTCGCTCACCGATGAGATGCTGGTCGAGCTGAAGTCGTGCTTCATGGAGGCGTACGATGACAACCAGGACGGCAAGATTGATATCCGCGAGGTAAGTGTGCGTGTGTTGAGAGTTGGCCGACTCTTAATTGAGTCTTGCTTTTTCGGTTTGTTGTCAGATAATCCTGAGTGAGAGGAAAATCACTTTAAAACATTTAAAAAAAAGCGTTATTTTGCAAAAGTTGCACAACAGTATTCAATAATTACATCGGCATCGACGGTACTTAGGACAAGAGTTTTATGATCCCTTAAAAGGTTGCACCATTAGCAATAACTATCGGTAAAGGAAAGCAGGACGATGTGCCAGCGCATAAATTGTGCATTAACCCTTAAATGCGCCGGGTACCATCAATGTTTGCATTTACTATGAAAAACAAACCTAAACCTGCCACATCTTAAATTCCATTGAAACGTTTATCGTTTAAGTTAAATAATTCTACAAATATGGAAACAGGTATTTAAGCACCACAAGATGGATTAAGGTTTTGGTTCAAGTGTGATTAAAAAAGCACTTCAATTTACAGTTCGTTTTTAGACCATGGCTAGACATTCCTAGGTTGATTGGAAAATCCGGTTTCTATTAGCGCCTGTGTCTGTGGTGGATATCTCGAAAATTTTCACTAGCCCTACCGTGGCAGGATTCCCAATCAACCTTAGTTGCCTGCCCACGCAGTTTCGCCAAGCCCTCGTTTAATAGGCAACGCACGTTCCGGGGATGGGGTTAGTTAAAAAAATTCGCCCCAAGCGTCCATCTTCAGCCCCACAGACACAGAGTGTGTGTAATGTATTCAAACTCATTTTACCATAAATCCCGCTCGACGACGACGACGACGACGCCCCTTCGCTTCCCGCGTGTGTCTCGCTCTCCTTCACGCCAAAAAAGGAGTTCGGATGATGGGGAGGATTTTCCGAGCATGACGCAGCGCATGATCATCCTTCGGTGGTGGGGGCGGGCTGGAATGGGAAAGCCCACGAGACACCGACGAAGGGAAAATGCCGAATGAAGCAGCTGGCTGGGAAAGCCCAGCGTCTATTTATAGCTCGGTAGACCGTATTCCAACCATCCTTCTTCAATGTCCTTCTCCAACCTCCCTCTCTTCCTTTCCCTTGGGTAGGTAGCACCACCAAGTTGCCATTCATTCACCGGGGTTTTCCCGGTCCAACCCCACCCACCAGCGGTGGGATGAATTGTCGCCGAAAAATTATGCTCAAGCAGACCGTCACCTCGCTCCCCCCGGGGTGTGCCTTGGGAAAATGCCCCATCATTGACGGGACGGGACAATGCGACAGTTACTTTTTTTTTGCTTGGTTTCCTTCCTTATTTTCCATTGCCAACTTTCCTTCCGCCTTCTTTTTCTGTCCAATTAAACGTCAAATACCGAGCAGCGAAGTAAACGATCCCTGGAAAAGTGTCGTTTTGGAAAGGTCAAGGCTGTGGGGTGGTGCTCCCTGATGTGGCACACAAAAGCGTTCACTTACCTCGATTGAGTTGAGCTGTGCAGAAAATTGAGTGGAAAGTTATTAATCTAATTGTTGGCGTAATTATCTTCCCGTCGTCGGCTGGCCTCGGATTGAGCCGGCATCATTGTTCGGCAAAGTGTGGACAATACGATTCGCGAAAGCTCAAATTTCACTCGGTTCGGTTTGCAAGCTTTTCCGAACGCGATTGTTCGGTTCGGTCCGCTTTCCGGCCCGCCAAGTCACGACCAGCTGTCACAAAAGTGGCCACGATGGGAAGATTGAATTTCAAATGATTGCAGATTCCCTTTTCCCTGTCGCCTTCTTCCCTCCCCGTGGCTTGAAGCGCGACGGAAGTTAATCGTTTTATTTCCCCAAACCCGGAGCGTGATAATTTTACGACGTCCATATATATATATATATATATATGTATTGGCAGCAGTTTTTCAATTTTATCACCATTTTTCCACCATCCTTTTACTGTTCGCTTCGTTCCTTTTCGTCCCGTTTTGCCGCCCGGTCCCGTTGCCCAGCTCGCACAACTGTTGCCGATGGAGGAAAACTTTCTGCTGCTCTTCCGGTTCGACAATCCACTCGAGTCGAGCGTCGAGTTTATGAAGGTACGTTTGTAGCCGAAGGCGCGTGAAGGCGTGATGAAGTGTGAACGTAGTGGAAGGGAAGCTCTGTGTGTGTGTGTGTGACGAGATTGATGCTGCTGAATAGTGGCAATTAAAGTGGCTTTAATTGATTCCGTCTCTATCCGGCAGATCTGGCGCGAGTACGACTCGGACAACAGTGGCTACATCGAGGCGGATGAGTTGAAGGTAAGCACCCTGAACGGTTTGCTGGCGCAATAGAGACTTCCGATTGGTTGGATGCAGCGTTTTGTGAATCGAAAAATGGGTAAAAAGTCATTTTAATTGAATAGTTTTTCTGTTTCGCTGACAAAATCGATTAACTTACATTAGTGCAGCCTACTTTCAGGCGCAATATAAAGCACTGACTGCAATATAAATATTAGCTCAATCTTAGAGCTTTAAGTTTCACAAGGGACGCCAATACATTTCGGTTAATTAACAAGAACAGGTAACACTGTATCCTATTACAGGATGTTTTAGGCGTTTGAATGGTTGACGTGAATCTCGTGTAATTAACTGTCAGCTGCTCAAAGCAGACAAAAGCCAATTGAATTTGGAAAACTCCAACAGGTTATTACTTGTGTCAGCACAAAGGCAACCCACCCCCTGGAACCAATCGGCCACGAAAGCTCGGCGAACACCTACACGGATGGATGAAGTTAATTTAGATAATAAAGTGGCCATGTAACGTCTCCTGACGCCCTCCCCACGCCTCACCGTGTTGCACATGGCAGCAAACTTTGGCAGCCCGCTGACAAATAGCTGGAAACATGATTTACCAGGGGAACTTCCCTTGCTCATCCTCTACCACCCTCCTCGGCGTTCCAACTTCTGTCAAGCGTTAAGGGGTAGCGCGTTCGGCGTTTAAAGTGGCTCTCTACCCTGTCTTAATTAGCTACACCGCAATCATTCACCCGGTTGCATCCTGGCCAGGCTGGTTGGCTGACTGGCTGGCATCCTTGCGGAGAGCGGGTGCCACCCGTACAATGTTTCTCTCGTTCCCGTTCAAGCCCTACCACACATCAATCAGCATAATCTTTTTACCAACACGTTCCACAAACTTTCACCTCTTCCCTCGCTCTCTCTCTCTCTCTCTTACTTTCTTGCTCATTCAGAACTTCCTGCGCGACCTGCTGAAGGAAGCGAAGAAGATAAACGACGTGTCGGAGGACAAATTGATCGAATATACCGATACGATGGTAAGTTGTTGGTGGCATCTGGCGAAGGCGACGGTGGCGTTGGAAAATGTTTGACGCCGAAAGCGCCAGCTTTTCGGCACGTCTTCGTGACGGTTAAACGGTTGACAATACTGACAATCGGAGCGCGTGTCCGCGTTCTACCCTTCCCGTTCCAGCTGCGAGTCTTCGACGCGAACAAAGATGGCAGACTGCAGCTCTCGGAGATGGCAAAGTAAGTAAGACTTGGCATCCATGTTGGAAAATTGTTTGACGCCGTTGAACGACCGAGCTCAATGGCACTATTATTATTATTTTTGGCGCAAAGTTTACCACCGTGTCATGTTACAACGCTCGATGAGTTTAATTTGTGTAACTGTTTACTCCTGACAACTTTTGGATAAAGGAAGGATTCTCAAAACCGAATAACAAACACTGACTCATAATTTAACCGGGGAAACTTTCCCGCACAAAACGGCTTGGCCTTTCAAGAGTGATTTTCTGGTCGGGGATTTTCACGCTCCCACCCAAACGGACGCCAGTGCCGGCAAGTGTTTGCGTGCGGAACAATAACAATTAAAAGCAATCCCCTGGCGAAACAGCTTTTTACGTGTCAAAACACGCTTTTGTTCCAAACATCAGCCATTCAGACTAGAATCGACGAACGTTTGAAGATCGGGTGGGAAAAAAGGCAAGCACCTAAGCGGGAAGTTGTAGCGCAGAGCCGAAAGCCCTTCGGGAGGGGAAGGTTACGGTCGTCGGTCGCGCATAAAACTTTGCGCGAACAGAAATCGGTTGAACGACTGGGCGCCTCCACCATCGCGTTCCGCTCGACATTGTTTTAATTAAACGCGCTCATTTTTTTTTTGTTCTCTCCTCTCCCTTTACCTACGCCACCACCTTTCGTCGTCATCGTCGTCGTGGTCGTCGTGCTTCTTCAGGCTGCTTCCAGTGAAGGAAAACTTCCTCTGCCGGCAGGTGTTTAAGGTAGGTGTCAATAAAACCATTTCCCCCAGGGTGCTGCCCGATGGGAAAGCTCGGCTAAAAACGTCGGAAGCTGAGTGTATCCCAAGCGACTGGGGATAACGATTATTTCATGTTTTACTTTCCGTTACCTGTTTTTTCTTTTCGACATGGCATCTAAATTCAAGCCTATTCATTGAGCGATTTGCTATTTTATTGGAAAGGATTATTTATAAGCAGACAAATAAATCAATGCAATATGTTCCTTTGCTTTGAAACGTTACATCATTCCCATTAGAGCGTTACCTACATATATTCATACCTATTTGAAGTTCGCTCTCATTCGGGGCCTCCTTTCGACCATTCTCACAAAAGATAGTTATTTAGATGGCCAATTAGTGTGATGAATTATTAATCGAAGCCTTCACAAAACATTCAAACAAAGGCATGAGCGTGACGATAGAAAACACAGAAAACTCTAGTAGTTCCTCTGACCCATTACGATGAAACGACCCTGCTCGCCACTAGGTAAACTGGTTCACTGGATGTGAGAACAATAGAAAAACCCTCCCCCCCCCCCCCCCCCACTTCCCGTGCACCAAAGCTTCCTGTACCGGGGCGCATTACATAAGCCGCCCTGTTTCCCGTGAGCCAAACCGGAAGTGGCAGTAAATTAGGCTCCATGCCACAAATGGGCGTACGTAGTTGTTAGCACGATGAAATAAGGACACACTATGTCCTCTCGGTCCACCTTCGGCTCCGGATCGGCCCGTTCGTTAGACATTTTATTTCACATTAGTGACAATTTATGCTGCATCACTGATTTATGATGCCCGGGCCCCGGAATCATCGACAACGCGCGAAAGTGAACCGAGGGACAGAAGAAGGACTCGAGCATCCAGTTCGTTCGGTGCGACGACGACGACGACCACGAATGAATCCGGAGGCCATGTAAATGAAGATAGAAGGGAAACGGAAAGTTTAAACGTCGTCCCATCCGTCAAAAGTTTCCTCCGTCAGCCGACATTCGGGGGGCGGAGGGAGGTTTTCCTTCTTTTCTTTTGGCTCAAACAAGAAAGATAAAAATTCCGAGCCACTAGACGTGACAGGAAAGTTTCATTCGTTCACCGTCCCCCCGTCCCCACCGTGCACTCACTCTCTCTCTCTCTTTCTCTCTCTCTCTCTTTCTCTCTCTTTCTCATCCCTGATGGTGTATCATTTTTCGCCTGTCACAGCCAAAGTGGGGATACATATTAGGCTAATTTCGGCGAGCAGCCCTCGCCCCGGGGAAACAGGATCCCGACACCCCGACCGGCCCCCGGAAAATGTACATCCTTTTTTTTCGGGTTACTTTTCTTTCAACCCTCGAATGCGGGTGGAACCATTTTGTGTTCCACTATTTGTTCTCCGTTCCGATCCGGCGTTCCAATTGTTCGGCTTTTCAGGAGTATTTTGCCAAATTTGACACAACGGAGAGAAAAGTCGTAAAAGAACTTGTAAACAACATAGAAAATTACAAAATATCCACGAACTTCCCTATGTTGTATTTATAAATCTTCTTGGGATTGGATTGATTTAACAAAAATGACATTAGTAAAGCAAGCCCCTAGCCATTGAAGGGTTGATAACACCGGGAAAAGGCAGCCAGCCGAACAACAAGAAAAAGTTATGGCAAATTCCCTGCAACCCCTTCTTCCCACAACCCACAACCGGTAGTGCAGCGGAATCAAATTCGAAGCTCAACTCTTGGAACGTGGAATTCCGAAACTTTTCTTCGATTTTCCTTCTCTCTATCTCACGCTCTCTCTCTCTCTCTCTATCCTCGGTTTTGTGACAACCAAAAACGAGTCATCTTTGGTGCTCCGATCTGTGGCACCGGCTAGGAAAAACCAAACCGAAAGATATTCCGCCGGAACGGTGCAGCTACACCGAAAAGGGAAAAATGGGTCCGTCGCCTGAAAAATTGCTGACGGTTTGGTTGCTTTGGAGTTTTCCGAGAGTTAGAAGTCATCTGCACTCCACGCAGCCTCCTTTTCCCAGCCACTACTTTCAAGGCCGAATCTTCCTTTTATCACTTTTCCACGGTCCGATTCCAACCGTTGCCTCCTCTGGAGCTGGAAAATAAGGGAAAACATATAGCTCTGTGACCGCGGAAGAAATCTCTTTCGCTGTCAAATTTCTCAACCGGCAACCACCGGTCCGGTGGCCCTTTCGCTCGATTCCACGGCCTCCCCTCCCCCAAAAAGGGGCAGGGAAATGAATGCAGCAAAATTAATCTTCCCATCTTTCCACGACCAACACGGTGCAACGGACTACACGCCATGAGACCCGCCCTGTGCGGTGGGGTGGTTTTTCTGGGGGGAAACAACAAAACATAATCATAATCGGCTTGCTCGAAATGGTTTAATTTCCATTTTTGGCCACACTTTACGTTAGCCAAAGTTTTTCACGGATTTCAGTTGCCATGTTCTGCTTCGACACCTCACTCTCGGCGTTTCCTAGCTCGCCGGCTTCCCGGGACAATTAAAATTGCATCATTGGGAAATGCAATTATGATCACCTCGTTCTTTCATGCTGTTTTAATTACCATACCTTTACTCGATATCGGGTCGAGATACCTTCTTTCAATGAGTTTTTTATGAAATAAGTTTGCTGCTCTTTTCAAAACTTAATGAACAAATTAATCTTATCGGAAGTAATTGAACTGCTTTCTTTGCCGCACCGCACCCACCCCGAATGGTTTTCCGTTACAGCTGATTGCTTTGAATATGGTGCACCCACCCACAGAAATATCACGCAAATTTATTCTAATGACAATTTTCACCCCCTTTTCTCTCTTTGAATCGTTCCTACCGTGTACGTCTTGCTCTGCACCAAACCTATCTATCGTTTTTTGTCTAAACCAAAAATAAACACAACTAAACTCCTACGGCTGGAAATGTAAAATGAAAAATAAATAAAACCAAACCCACTCGCTGTACAAAACAACAACAACATCCCGAAACATCGACGGCACAACGAAACACGCCCAACTGTGAATACACTGAATGGAAATAATTCTACACCATAAAACTGACAATAAACCAACCACACGGATGACAACCGAAAATCGTCTAAACAACACCGGCCGCCGCGTGTGAAATGTGAAACTCCAACCAAAAATAAATGAACGAACGTTCCACTGCCTGTTGCTGGAAAACGTCAACGTAAACCCCGGCACCTAATACCCGGAATGGAAACCCCCGAACAACAACAAAAAACCATCCCCCCTTTTCAACCGATAACCACAAAACCGAAATCATCAATCCGGGAAAAAACAAAAAAAAACCAAACAACCCCCCCC
>JAOEFI010015677.1:0-11438 GCA_034621735.1 Anopheles plumbeus | reverse complement strand
CGCCCCCCCCCCCCCCCCCCCCCCCCCCCCCAACTGGTTGTCAGGGAAGAGAAAATCTGTTCAGTTCCGGGATGGGCTGGAAAAGGCGAATGAATACGATGACCCCAAGGTGTGTGTTTCTAATTTCTGTTGCAAAAGTAAACAAAACTTGTGAACACGTCGCTTCATATTCGTGCATTTTCTGGTAGCAATTTCCTAATTCCTGATTTTTAATTCCAATTTACTGTCCATCAAATAGAAGAAGTCTGTGAAATCCATTGGAGAAGAAACGAAACGAAGCGTGTAAACGAAACAAATCTTTCCTTCGCAGACAACATAATAGAAGCCTACTGTAAGTTTACTGATGGGTAAGGAATCAATTTCGGTCGAGCTTCACATTGTTTGCTTTACAAATACGCACCCAAAAGGGCGCCAACGATCGCCATTGCAAAGGGAAGAAGCCGACGGCCGCCGATTACTCGTAACCTGGAACGGCTCATTTTGGGGGGGGGGTAATAATTTGACATGCGGAAACATTGACCGGAGTGGAAAGTTCAAAGGACTTTCGCCACGGTGCATTGAACTCCCCAACTCCACAGCGAGCCGAAATCCGAGCGAGCCTTTCGGGGTAGCGAAATTTCTTCTCTTCCTCTTCTTTCCCCCTGGCCCCCAACCCGTTGGAAAGGGGGGTTTGGAATCATTTCGTTTCATTTTCAGCACACACAACAATAAAAAACCAACTCACCACCACACGCACACGAACAGAGGATCCCCCCCCCCCCACCACCAGGATGATTGCGGGCGCACTCCACATCGTCCTTTCGCGTCCCTCCGCTTCCCTTCCGGGCCCCTCGTGGTCCTCCCGATCGATGAGGGAGAGAGTAATTTATAATTACCATTACCACCGCCGACCGATGACACCGAGAAATGCATTTATGGGTGCTGGTTGGGTAGCGGGGTGGATGGGTGGAAGGGATGGGGAGGGCGAAGCAGTAGATTGAATATTTCCGTCCAGCGCGCGCACCAAAAAGCAAACAAACGCACAAGGCCGGCCGAGGGTTCGCGTAATGATTGTTCGCGCAAAGTTCGAACCGGCCGGCCGGCCGGCTTGGTATGGGTAATTGCAATGCATGCAAACGCTGCACTGTGCACGGTGCAGCACACGAAAATGCCGGCAAAAAAAAAGCCTCGAAATAAATAAACGCAGCCAAACTACGAAGCATAAAAAATGCAACTCAATTTCGGACCTCTTAATTGGTACGCAAAGAACTTTCCACTCTCCGAGGTGTGTGTGTGTGTGCGAATGGGTACGTGTGTTTTCTCTCGTCATGTGTGCCACACGGCGCGTTCCATACGTGCATACTCGCGCTCTAGTGCTGCGTTCTTATGCGCTGCCCTTTCTCCACATCGCTGGAGAATCGCGCGCGCACTTTTCTGCGCGTTGCGTTGTGTCTCTTCCTGAACCCTGCGCGCCTCCCCAGGTTTCGGGTTGGATCGCGCAGTTTGACCACTTGTTTATTTTTTTTTTTTTGGTTTTTGGGCAAGACTGGCAAGACAAGGAAGGCCCAGGGCCGGTTCACTTATTCTGATTATATTTCAATTTGATTCTCCCCTCGATACATGTTACTAAAAATAACGAAAAGGCAGCAGGGCGCGGACGCCACCGGGGTGGGGGGAACGAAATGTGCATAAGCTGTTCCCCAAAAAAAAAAAAAAAAAAAACATGACCTGGGACGTTGCGTGGCGTTCGAGTTCTTTCACCGGAGAAAGGTGAACGGCAAAAAAAGGCACCAAGTAGAACCTTCCCATTCCCACCAGAGGGAAGGGCAGAGGATGTGGCGAATCTCGCGAAAAATGGGGGAAAGAAGGACAGAGAAAGATAAACGAGAACGTGATGGACAGAGAAAGAGCAAGAGAGAGAGTGGCGAGGAGTGAAGAAAATGGACCGGGTGGAGGAGACGGCGGCCGGTTGAGTAAAACAAAGTAAATGGCCAATGTCCGGGACAGTGCTTTCCATCTCGTTGATTGCCAAAAAGGGTAGAAGGGAAATGGAGCTGATGGACGTCATCCAGAAGACAGCCTAGCGTTCGGCCGCTAACTTTACTTACCGCACTTGGGGCTGAATAGTGTTAAGGAGTGTTGATTTTCATTCGATTTCAACGATCTAAGTGATAACAAAAAATATGTTGTACGTTCTTTAACGTTTGAGTTGAGAAAAGAGGAATTGGTTGCCTTACTAGGGATATTTTGAGATAAGTATCATCAGCATACAACACAAAATTGATACTGAAGTGTTGATAGAATCCAGTTCAAAGATAGTTTTACTATCTTCGGATAATAGTTGCTATCAAGTCTACCAGTTCATACAATTTTAATTTCTTTGGAAGCATCCCATAAATCACTCTTCTAGTATCGTTGAAGGAAAAACTGCATAAATCACCACTCATCTCCGTCGTCAGTCGCTTAGACTCATTAAAAGTGACTACATTAAACGAGTTGGTCACCGCACCTTAGAGACCGCGCGATCACACAGATAAACCGATAAAATCGCAGCACTTTTCCCACAGACGCGAGGCGACGATCGAACGGGGTGGGTGGGGGTGATGGGTTGCACCCAGAACAGAAACAGGGCGCGCGCAGAAACTCTGTGTGATAGAGGGGCACGGCAGAGAGGATACAGGGAAGGGCAGACCAAACAAAAAAAAATGTTCCAAAGGGAGAGAGAAGCGAAGAAAAAAAGCTACGCCGGAGAATGGAAACGATCATCATAAAGAAATGTATCTTTTCCCATTTACATACTTTCCCCCGCTTTGCGGATGCGGACAGGGCGCGAGGGGGACGGGGCGTGAAGGAAAACGGGCAGCCCTTCTCCTTTTCCACGGGGATCCATGATCAGGCCGGCTCGCGCAAGGGAGTGCGAAAGTATTCGGTGTTCCTTTCGCCAAAGTACCATACAACATATAGTATACATGTGCCTGTGTGGGTCTGTGTCGGGAAGGGCCCGGAAAAACAGTGCTCAAATCCGCCGCGGGCTAAATGCTTCTGACCTGCGCCTTCTCCTATCGATGCCGCGAGAAAAAGAGAGAGAGAGAGAGAGAGAGAGAGTGAAAGGCAGAGAGAGAGAAAGGTAGAGAGGGGGAGAAAGAGCGCAACACAAACGCGAAAGTCGCATCATGTGGGGCGAAAAATGAATATCAAATTGAACAAGTTTGGAACAAACAGAGAGAAGAAAAAAAAACGCGTCTTCTCACTCACCGCACGACGATTCTTATACCCCTCCCCGTCCCCCTCGATCACACACCGCGGAGAATACCCACGGAGAAATGCGAAGTTGCACGGCGCATGGCCAAGGTGAGGTGAGGGAAACTACGCGTTGATGGCCCTGGCGGGGCAGATGGCGCTGGGGTGGGGAGCACGGGGAAGTGTTATAAAATTTATGCTCACCGCGGGCAGAAGGAAGGAAGGAAGCGCGGGCTACGGCGGTGCGGGGTGAGGATTGCTCTCGAGCGCGAGCGAGAACTGGCGGATGAAAGAGAAGTGGAAAACAGAATCAACGACTGCGCGGTCATTGCACCGCGTGACGTCATCGGTTCAATGGCAAATTCTGACCCACATCTGGGGGCCACCACTTCCCCCACACCCAACCACAGCCGTAACCCAGCCCACCCTCCATGCGCCCCCCTTCGTCTTCGTGCCCCGAACCGCGTGTGGCTCGCTGCGAGAGCAGAATCGGACGGGCCACTGTGTGTGTGTGTGTGTGTGTGTGTGTGTTTTTTTCTCTCACTCGCTCCCTCTCGCTAGCAGGAGCCGCCGCCCCACCGTTTGTGAGCGATCTAGAGATGAGTTCGCGAGATCGCGGGATGCAGACGCGCATGCGCACGATCAACCGCGGGCACGAGATCGCGCACTCACGCATTGGGGATCGCTCGCGTCTCCCTTCTCTCTCTCTCTCTCACACAACACTCATCAGCGGAACCGCGATGTACTCGCGAATCCTCTCCGCGCGAATTTTCGCTCCGGCTCGATGGGAGGTTTTGGGTAAGGTTTCGATCAGTCGTGGAATCTTTTCGCATTCGCGATTCTCAGGAAAGCGTGAGGGTACAAAAGAGAGAGAGAGAGAGAGAGAGAGAGCAGGAGAGAAGGAGAGAGCGGACGGAAGAGGCTCCAACGATGCGTTCCTGAGGCTCGTTGCTATACGTTCCGATCGTCACGTTGATGGTTGCTGAATCAGCTGAGTTTGTTTGGCTTTCTTCTTGGGCTGCGTACTCAAAGCAAGGCGTCGATTAGAGAGATAGCGAGAGAGAGAGAGAGAGAAAGAGAGTAACAAGCGAAAGAGACACCTTTTGACAGCCAGCATCCCGGAAACGTTTTATGATTGACCGTTTCTATGGCAACGACGGGCACTTCGGCAGCAAAACACGTAAATTTAATACCTGACCGCCAGCGTAGCCATCAATCCTTATGCCCATTTAGAATGGTTTCCCTTGGCGGAAAAACTGGCTTAGGAAAATGGGAAAATGAAACCGTTTCGAGAAGCGCATCGTAGAACACAGACTCACACCAGTGAAAAGCACAATTCAAATTAAAGCAAAATTTGTAACTATATTTCTTTTGAAGAACAGCATGATGTTTAATCTTCCTAGTTATTTTAAAAATTTATATGTTTATTCATTATTTTACCAGTAGAGTAACTCCTGTCCATGTCATAAAGTATTTACGAAAGAAAAGCAGTCACATAAAAAAGTGTTTCAAATAGACTTGACATAAATGTCTGACACAGCTACGTTATCTAAACGACCACGTTCTGGATATCCCGGAAAAGTGAAAAATGGACAAAACCTGCTGTAATAAAAGAAAATTTGCCAAAAATACATAATCGTAGACGACGATTCAACTTTATCGAGTTGTACAACGGTTTTTTGGTTCTCACAACTATTATTATTAAGAAATAAACGATGAAAGAATCTTGCACACGCATTATCCTTCCGGAATAACAAAAAAAAAACTCCACCCTTACCCGCACCGTCATGCCCGTCGCGCGAACGGGAAACGGTTTGAAACCGAGACAAAATGCTGCAGTAAATAGGGAATCAAGCACCGTGATTGATTTATTGGTAATTGGCTCCACAACAGGTCGGGACGACGTAAAGAGAAAAAAATCGAACCGAAAAAAAAACGCACACACACACACACACCCCACCCAGCGGATGATCATACAGCAAAGAGCAGGGCACAATAATTGCACTCCCGGTTGGCGGGTGAGCATCAGTTTTCCCAGCACCCCCAGCGGCCCATTTTGCGCAAATAAGACATTTCATTACCACACCGGACGGGTTTCCTAACGATCATAAAATGGCAGCTTGGTTTGGATGGCGAGCCGGGATGGAAAACTGCGCCCCAATTAAATTGGCCCGTCATTTTCTCCCCAAAACCCGTTCCCGCCGGTGGGGGCTGGAAAAACATATTTTTCAACTTGTAAACTGTCCTCTGTCGCCAGAGTCTTTTCTTCGTTTATGTTGGGTGGAGAAATGCAGGACACATTCCGTCGGGGGCCGGACATTGAAGTCGTGAGAGTATTGTTTTTAGAATACTTATGTATCATAATTTATTACCTTTTCACAGAGCACACGCACACGTCGGTAGGTGGAACTGAAATTTAATAACCCCCCAGCTCGCGCACATGCCCAATCTTCTGGCGCGGGAACCACTAATCTAGGGTTGCGGCCCCCCCCCGGGAGTGTGTGTGCGATTTCATTCCAATAAAACCGATCATCCAAAAAAAAAAACAGAGAGAACGACACTGACGTGACGACGCGTACGCGCATCCGAATCGTGCGTTTTGTTCCCTTTGTCTCCCTTTCTTGTGGGGTTGTGGCTGCTGCCGCTGGCTCGGGCCAAACGATCGTCCCTCCTATCTCAGCCGCGATCGCCCCATCACCCGCTTTTCCCTTTCTCCCGTCCTCAATCTACCCTGCTCCATTCCGACACTGATCGCTGGACAGGTTCTGCGGTGCTACGCACGTCTATATACGCACATGCCAACGAAACCAACGCGCACACCCCACGGAAGCACGGCTATAGTCAAACTCAGCTGGTTTCCCCAAGACCCACCACCAACCTCCTGCCCATCCTACGGGACGGACCTGCCCCGAACCAACGAACGAAAAATTTCGGCACACACCCGGCGCAGCATTTCATTCCGCGGTGTCTCTCGTTCTGTTCTGCCTTCCGAACACCGCAGCGTGATTTTTTAGCCCTTCGCTGCCTCTGGAAGGCCCGGCCCCGGCGGCTCCACCTACTCCCGTCTCTTTCGTGCTCTCTCTGTCTGTCTGTCTGTCTGTCCGTCTGTTGGTCTTCATTTCAATCCATCGCTTTACCACGTCTCACTCTGCGGTATGGCATCGCTCGCTCTTTCTCTTTCTCTCTCTATCTCTCTTTCTCTCTCTCTCTCTCTCTCTCTCTCTCTCTCTCTCTCTCTCGGTCATGGCCAAAGGGGCGAAGCGGAAGGGGCCTGGAGCACGAGGACGCGCACGGGCCTCTACGCGTGAACCGATGCTCTCCGCGCCGGCGTGCCAGCGGTCAATGCCCTCACGCGCCGTCGAAAAAGTAGACAACGTTTCGATACACTTTAGTCTCTACCCCCCCCCCCCCCACCCCACCGGTCCTCCGCTTGCCATCAGCTCTCTCCCTCACCCCTGCTCGCCGCCATTACGGGCCCAGATGGTACGACGCATGGGAACTGTGGAGCGCGTGCGCGCGTGCACCGTACGCACCCGGTACGCACCGGTTCCCGGGGTGGGGCCGCCCGGTATAAGCATAATGCGATCGCACGCACGACAGTGCCGGCGCACAGTGCGTTCGCTTGCAATTGTGCAGCCCGCGGAAGTGCACCGGGTGAATTAGATAATCAACTGATCGATCGCCCGGTGCAGGAAGTACAACACTTTCCCTGTGTTGCCGTTGGATCATTACACCCCGCCACGAGAGAGATTAGAGAGAGAGAGAGAGAGAGGGAGCAGTGAGTTGAGGGAAATGGTCCATCATCTCTCGAATGTCTATAAGGGTTCTCCTGACGTGGTGTAAATCGTAAATCAGTGCAATTGCAAGCCTTATGAATCGCGGTAAATGTTAACTTAAATAGCTCAAACTTTGGGTTTGCATACACATTTTCTTATTCATACTTTATAACCTTCTTCTACGATTCATGTTGCATGAAAGTTAAGTATCACTATGTGTCAATCTTATGCTGATTAAACATATTTTCTATGTTTGTGGTTATGATTGCAAAAGGAATATTAAAATGATTTTGTTTTATGTTCAATGTTCTGGAAAATTTTTAGATGCATCTCAGCACTGATTGCTGAAACAGTATTGATGGTTTTCTTATAACTTTACACAAGCAAAGCCTTTTAACTAAATTTTAAGAGAGCGTCAGAGAGACATTTTCAAATCCAGTTGATTAAATGCAGCTCTAGCAATCCGTTATTTTATAGTCATCTTTTCCTTACAGCACCTGCTACTTAGGTTGCTGTAGATCCTCCCTCCCAATGCTGAAGTGTACGTAGGTACGAACATTTTCAACTTTATCGATATCAACAGTATTTCTAGTTATTACTGACGGCCTGACCTGGCTATACAACCTCATGACGAGGGCTGTTTACATATTTTTACAACATCTCTGCGTCTGTAGACAAAGGCTTATAAAAAGAAAAATGCTCGGGATCGGGTCAGCGGGGGTTGAACAAGCCTTCATAAAACACAAAAAAACTGTTCTACACTTGTGACGCTATAAGGTCACACTGCAATACCATGGCAGATAACTTCTCTCCGAAACCAGGAAGTGCATCGTAAAAGAATTCAATCTTCGAAACCGATGTCTTTCGTGTAACATCCGCCAATCCGCCAGGAAACTGTCCCCGATGATCCCCGTTCGGTGAATAAATTCCTCCGGTTGATAGTAGCAGCATTCCATGATCGTGCACACAAAACAGCGATATTCGCGAATATGGGAATGGGGGGAAACCGGGGGGAAAGGCAGCATCCGCGGCAACCGCAAGTATCGGTCGCATAAAAACAAATCATAAACTTCGTCGACTTCGGTGGGCAAACGAAAAGAAGGAGGGGGAAAACATATGCGGGAGAACTTCAGGAGAATACGTGAAAGAAAGGTGAGCCATCGTTCGGATGAACCTGCCGCAAGGTTAGGCGCACGGGTGTGCACCGATGCAGCGCGATGCGCAACCCGGAGAGATCCTTCCGCGTGCCATGGCGACCTGCTTTTTTTACCCATCCGGAGTTGGCGTGGCGCGCCGTGCGGAGAAGCAGCTGAGTGCGGTGCATCGTATTACATAATCATCGATGTGGCGTGCGGGGCGACTGTTTCATGGGGGTAAGGGGTGGGGAAAGGGCCATGCACGCTTCCCGACCGTATCTTTAAAGGACGCTCAGCGAAGGCTTCCGCTCTTACAGTTGCGTTCAATGGTGGAGCCAGCACTCGCGGCCATCTCTCGACGGAGGCTGCGGCTCCAAAAGCGAGTCCGGAGTCGCGCGCGGTTGGCTCTCCCGCGAGCTCTCCCCCGGGCCAGCTGGGGAGCTGAGTGGCTTTAAATCGCTGCAGCGACGATCGTTCTCTCTCTCTCTCTCTCTCTCTTTCTCTCTCCCTCTCTCTGTTCCCTGTTTTCGTGGATGCGGGGACGCGAGGCTAACGCGCGAAAGCGGAGCATTTTCCGCGGCCACGGTCGACGCGGTCTCTCCAGTGTAGCGGCAGCCAGAACCCAAACCGCAGCGTTCGTTCTTGTTCGTCCCTCCGCCCGGTCCCGTCCCCCCTATCCGCGAGCTGAAGACGCCGACCACGGCCGGCCGAGGTGAATGCACTCACTCGCAGCGTGGGGCCCCCGATGTTAGTAGGTCACTGCTAGTGCCGGTCAATGCCCCGGTCTTTTTCTTTCGGTTTTTTTTTGTTCTGTTCCATTCTGGTTCCTCCGGGCCAGCCAGCCGGCCAGCCACGAGCCAGGCGTTTCGCGAGCAGTCGGTTTTTCTCGCTCACATAGCGCTAGACGACTAGCGCGTGTGTGTGTGTGTGTGTGTGTCTGTATTTCTCCGGAGACGACGGCGACGGCGGTTCGTTCTTAACGTTCGATCGCTAGCCGTCTCTGCGCCTTCGCGGCTCGATCGTGGGGTTCTATTTTCACTTCCACCCCGCCACACCCCACCCGGTGGGTTTCTATTCCGTTTCCTTCCCCTGCAGCCCCGGTGGTGGCTCCCATGCCAGAAGCGTCACCTCCGAAAGGCACGAGCATGAGGATCGCGCAAAAAAAAACCTCATACGCTTTTCGCGATCACTATCTATAATACATTTCATGCATCCTGCATCATTCGTCTTCGTGTACACGTTGGACCCGCCGTCTCTCGACCGTCGCCTGCAGTCCGCCAGCATCCGGGGCCAACGATCGTCGCGAACCGGGAGAAAATTGACGATGGCCCCAAAGGCAAGGGGTCTGCTTGCTGTTGCGCTTCATTGTTTTTTTTTCTGTTTTGGTTTTCGTTTGCTGCTTCGGAGCGGATGGACGACAGCGTTCGGCGATGTCCGTTTGGAGTCAAATTTCCTAGCGTTCTAATGCTTCCTTTCTTAGACGGATGCTGCTGCTGCTGCTTGCAAGATGATTCTTCGCTGCCGGCGGTCTTGCAAGTTGTCTCGAATTGGGTTGTTCCTGCGAGGTTTTGTGTTTTTACCCCATTGAGAGGATCCATTCTTCCGCCTTTAAAAGTCGGGTCTATAAAATATTTCCTCTTTTTTTTCTTTTCTTCATAGCCGGTCTGTCTATGATTCCTCTCAATTTCAATTTCTTCATTTTTTCTCCGGCCAGGTCCAGTCGGCTGAACGCGATCGGTATCGATCGAGACAGAAACATCAACCGGTGAAAGATGTCTTTCCCGGTTTTTGTTTTTTGTTTTTTCTGCATGCATTCGCCGGAGTCTGGTCAACCTTACTGTTTGCCAAATGGCCAACGTATGTTGAGATGAAACGAAGCGTCTAATGCGATGCAGCGATTGGAGGATGTCGGTCGATTTCGGAACAATAAAACGAAAAAAAGATCCGTCCGGAAGGAAACGTTAGGGAAGCCCAACTCGGTAGCCCCGGCCGTCAACAAAGGCAACTGGCCACCAGCCCCGGTGCCAGATGGACCGAAAACGGATACATGTCACAACACAGATGTCTGTTTTTCGACTTCCATGCACCCTGGATGAAACTGGAGCCTAATTGACGGTATCCAACGTGAAAATTGTAATGACCGGGGTTTGTCGATTTTCTGGGAAAAAAATGGGGAACACAAAACGTGATCAGAAGAAAGAAGTTTTGTTCGCCACAACACAAACTGATGGGATCGGATTCAGGTTCTGGTAACATCCCCACATTCCTGTTGCCCGACTTGTTGATCATCGTGCCATAAATACCTTGAAAAAAGCAAAAACGACCGTTAACACTTCAAATTACAAGTAAGATAATAAAAAGAAAAGGATTTAAAAAACGAGATGACAAATTTTCGCTTTCGTTTGTTGAAACTGTTTACTTCTCGTTTAAAATTGATGTGCAATCAATTGAGTTCCTAACGATGCGAAGGAAAAAGGGACCGGGCATAGGAGGGCGAACCCATCCGACGCAAATTCTAATGGAACGCGCCACACTCCATGCTGCGCCAGCATCCTGTGCCGCGGTTGCCACAGGAAGCATTAACCTCTCGGCCGTTAGTGTTTGCCGGCCCGAATGGACAATTTCCCAGCGTCCGTTATCCCCCCTCCACACCGTCGCTGGCCGCCGGGTCGATCAACCGTTTGCATCTCCGGCCTTCGGATGCGGCCCTCTCTTGCGTGTGCGGCTGCGATCGCGAGACAACACCATAAAGCAACAATGTCTATAATCATCTCGTTTTGCCATAAATTTATTGATATTAAAACGACCGCGCAGCCTCAGGTCCCTCCTGCTTCTCCCCCCGACCTCTTGCTGGCCTCCCGGGTAAGGGTTCTGTGACCGCAAAGGGGTTGGTTGGGTTGGGTTGGACCGATATCGCCGGGGACCGGGAACAGTGCGGCGACGGCAGCAACGGCGCAACAGCTTCCGCATACAATATTTCAAACTCGCCCGCCCGTCGGAGGCACGCGGCAAGGGGAACGAGATAGAGCGAGAAAGAGAAAGAGGAAGGTGGGTTCGTGTGCAGCTAGCCCTCCCAGAGGTGCAACCAAAGGGCCCATCTCGTGCTGCGGCAAGAAGCCGCATCGAACGAAACGCGACGAGCCTCCGCGGTCCACCGAAGGGTCGCAGGTTCTTCCGACGACATCTCGCCCGACAACGGTCGAAGCGCGCGTCGGGTGAGTGCCACTACCACCTGGGAAGACCCGGTGGACGTCCGCCGGTCGTGCAGTGGCCTTTCTTCCCCGCCCCCCCGCCCCCGCCCCCCGCC
>JAOEFI010015676.1:0-11474 GCA_034621735.1 Anopheles plumbeus | reverse complement strand
TTACATTTTTATATGTATAGCTAATAGCTTAAGCAAAACAACTGCATAGATGGGAACGCATTAGAGAAATAATAGTAAAGAAAAAAGTATAATTCCTTAGTTGTTCTATGGAGAAAATAGAAATACGATTCACCTAAACCAAACCTAGTAGAATAGAGATCGCAAATTACAGGTATAACAATCGGAGTTTATTTTTGTAAAAGAAAAAACCTGGTAAATTTAGAAAAGCGATAAATTATATTGACTTCCGAATAAAGAACATGGAAACATTCTTCCACAGTTCACTGGAACTGTTAGAAGCAACAGATAGAAGAAAAAAATGTTATATACATGCATGTATTCATATATTTGTATCATACAATTAGTGTAAATTTCATTGCCTTTGGTTTGTATTCATCCGTTCATTAAATTATACAGGAATTTCGGAAGTTTCTATAAGTCATAGCAATGAAAAACAAATCTATTGGTCATAGAGTATAAAGAAAAGTTGTTCTGCACCTTTTCTGGCCACTGTTTTCAATTTTCATCGTCCGAATGAATTATTTAACATAGAATTATTTCACCGTAGCATTTAAGTACGCAACGGGACGAACATATTAAGTACCGAACAGTCACACGTGGCAGGTTAACGCAATGATTGAAAAAAAAAGCAAATGACAAATGAGAAAAATGGTTAAAGAGAAGAACTAGTAATAGGATTTTACTTCAATAATATCTGTATTGTTTTATTATAGGCTAAACTACATAGGAACTAGCTTCCACAACTACAGGAAATAGCTTCCACGAGTTGCAACACAACAATAATCGAAATGTGAGTTGTTTGAACGATAAGTTGACGGTTGCATGTACTCTGGAACGATTAGTGGATTTCTGTCAACCATATTGAAATCATTTGCATAAGCGCAGCGAGCGTTGTGAAGTGTATGCCAGCAAAAGCGGCACGTCATAAGACACATATCCTCATAGTAGCCAGAACGCAATATTCGATGTTTCCTTGACCGTCATTGGCGGGATCATTTTCCACTGATATTTCATGTAGCACTTAAACTTACCGAGCACATGGATATGTTAGCCAGCATGTTTCGTACTCATCCGGAATGTATTGCATTGGCAGGGATCGGATAAAAGCAGGGTTGCAGGGGTACCCCCAGTCTGGCAACGGACAAAACTGAAAAAAGGTGTTGTTACCCTAAAGATTTGGAAGCATGTTAGCCAGGAAGCACCACCTGGCATCGCTTGTTTACCATCCATAGATAGCGAGGGGTAAGAGGATGAATTTTGCGCGACTTCAAGTTAAGGTTTTACCATTGCGGGATCAAAGCATCTGTTCGCACGTTAACCTTGCCCTTATGCTTCGCCAGGTCCGGGTTTGCTTTGCGAGAAACATCATTTCAGTTGCAAGTTCTCTTCAAAACTCCTGCATGGACGATAAAAGCTAATTACATATAGGTATGTTATTTATGTGGATCTGTTTTATCGTGTTTCATAGGGTCTGTACGATATTTATAGAAGCCTCTATATATTCATAGAATTCAAATGTATGTACGTATACACATATATGAGTATAGGGAAGTTATGATAAATAACATTTGTTTGTCTGTTTGATTGGCTTATTGGGTTTGGAACAGAAAAGTCTGATATTAGATCATTGCTTAGGATAGAGTATGCGAGAAGAGTTACAGTATGCACAACAGATAGAAGCAAGATATTTTTTTCAGGGAAACCGAACAAAGTACACGAGATACTCACATAAGGAAGCGTAGAAACTAATATCAATTCGAAACTAAATAATATGACGTATTAAATTCATCATAAAGCACCTGCACCAAGCATCCGTGGCTCTACTCTGCTGAACTTCACAATCAATGGCTATCTGTTCTTTGCTCGGCATTTTCACCGCTATCGGAACCGTCACGGCCGTGGGTACCTTTCTATCGCTGTTCCAACATGTAATAAAAATCCTGTATCAGAGGTACATAAAACGTGTAATTCTATATCATCATATAGTCCTTATATGATTCGTACTCTAACTGTAACATTTTACACAATATTTTCAATATAAGACACGCAAACAAATGCAAATGAAAATAAAATCAACCGAGAGAACAATATTTAAGGTCAAAGCAGCAAAATAATAACACCCAAATAATATGAAAAGAACGGAACAGTAAATACTAATGTATAATATAAATGCAAACAAATGACGAATAGGAGAAAGTGTATAAATAAAGAAAAAAATTCCAAGATGGTGGTCAGAGGAACTTACAATTAAAAACTACAAGTGTATCACCTACTTTAGGGATGAGAGAAAAGCTTATTAATATTCTTTCATGTCCAATCCAAGTCGTTTTCAACAAAGCGCATTTCATCGAATACGAGAATCAAATTTTAGTAATAAAAAATCTTTAAAACTTGAGCTCAATTTTATACGAAAGTTGATATACATACATGCAAATCATACAATGTCCAATATTAAGATTTAAGAGAAAACATTGATAAAGATTGTCGAAAAAATTGACAAAATTGTATCAATACCGGAAACCGTTATCCGATTAGCGAAACTTAAAACCGTAATGTAGGAAGATTATGGTTCACAATGAAAACAATAAAGTGAAGTTCGGATCAATCTCTGAAAGCAATAACAACATACGTCCTTCCAGTTGACGTAACTACGAAGCATACGTCCTTCTGATTAATTATCTGTCGTTGTCCAAGGTTGTATTTACGTTCGAAAGAAAGAAGCACTCCGTCTCCTTGCTCAGATTCAAACTATCGAATGAGTTGGTGGAACCAATAGTGCATTGAAAACACCGAGTGACAACATCCCAGTTGGCAAGAACTGTCAAACTGGTCTATTTTTCTTAGGAATTCCCTCCCGCACTATATGCTGCACACACCCTTGGCCCATCATTTCCGATTTGTTTACATCCTCTGCGCGTCGCCCTCACATGCCATCTTTTTCTAACCTTCACGCACAGATTTCGTTCTCCCTCTTCTGACACTTAGCGAATCTGTCGACCGCTCCAAACGCTCGATCGATGGTCAACATGTGAAATGTTAAACAATGATCAATGATGACAATACGGTAAGTAACAGTGAAGGTGATTGAAATCAGTATATTTCTGCCTTCCAAGTTCGCATTAAAACGAACGAGGCGGATGGATGAAGGAAACAAGTGAAGCGCAGCGTCATCAACGCCGGACCCGGTTGGTAAGTATGATGGCCCGCAGTAAAGGATTATTCCTTATTATTTTCTGTCTAGAATGGTAAGTACAGTCGTGCAAGTGCGTAAACATTTATTTAAAAAAAATGTAGTGATCTAATGTGTTTGTTTTGATTTTTTCCCCCTACAGAACTTTGCACGTGGAACTATTTACACCATTAATTGTTTTTCCAATCTGTTTATTTTCAGCATTAATTTCTGTTCTCCTTTTATTTCATTACAGCAGTATTAGATTTTAAATAGATGAAAATGAAAAACAAAACATTGTTTGACAACCGAATAAATCAAAATACATCTGTAGTTTATACGTGTACTTGTTTCTTGACTTGATTTTGACAGAAGACATTCGTGAAAATGAAAATATATACCTTGAACTTTCCTTATATACCTTGAACCAAACCATGAGACAGCACGCTCATGCCTTCTCCCTCTCGCGGCTTCATTATGGGCCTAAGAAACCCCAGAGAAGCCCTTAAGAAGCTCTGGGTTTTTTCATTTTTGACGTTTGCTGTCAGGAGGGTGAACGCTGTCGACGCGTCGTCAATGGAACTTTTGCACGTGGAACTATTTCCACCACTAATTTTCTATTTAATCTGCTTATTTTCAGCATTAATTTTTGTTCTCCCTTTATTTTATTCCAGCAGTGTTAGATTTTAAAAGGATGAATATTAAAAACTAAATAATGAAAATGAAAATGAAAACCTTGAACTTTGTTTATATACCTTGAACCAACACATGAGACAACATGCTCACGCCTTCTTCCTCACGCACTGCTTTAACGGGACAAGCAAGGCATTAACAGTCGAAAAGCAGGAGTTGGCTTTGTGTGTGTGCATGAAAATCTGTCAGTAGGGATTTACGCACGCATTTAAATAAATCCCCCTTCCTCACGCGTACAGTTTCAAGTTTTGGCTCCTTGGATTCCTTTCCAAACCACTTCCCGGCACTTCGTTAGCCGACAGTAATTCGAATTACCCGTTAGCATGATTTGTTTAAGCAGTCATTCGATTGAATTCGTTTTCCCGATAGTACATCCTTTCGCGTCTACATTAAAGACCTACTTAACCCTACAATGACCAGCTGACCCCGTCGGCAACAGGGTTGGCAACATCTACAATTTCCCGAACATCTGCTATAACCGACCTGCACATCCTCTATTATTAAGGATGACATTTCCACAGAATTGTAGCTATTCTTCATTTGTCCACCATAGTGTGGCAGTCATTGGAATTATTTCAACGGCGCAGGCGCAATACTCACCAACATTGCCATCCCGCCCATCCAGGAAACCCTACCGTTCGAAAACCAGTGTAGGCGACGGACAGGGACGGTTGTTACTCCACAAACAGTGTACAAGGCCACGGCTAGACCAAGGACTAGTTGTCTTCTGGCTAGGTGCACAGTGCGGTCTAATTAAATGTACTATGATAATCAATATTTGAAAGTGGTGCTAGTGTAGAAAGTGGTGCTTTCTCCGTGCCGGGCAGCAGTTACCTGACATGTCAGGCAATTGATGCGCGTCCGATAGTGGAAGCAGGGCTCGAGGTTGAAAAGGGCATTGTCTGGAAGAAGACCCAGCATCAACAGATTTAACATATGTCAACAAAGCATACGAGTAATACCAGCGGGCAGGATCGTCGAACACCGTATCGCGGCAGTTTACATCGTTCAACCTTTTCGAACCACGCACTGGAAAAAGCGCAAGCTTGAAAGAAGCTTCGACAGCAAACAATGGCCACATCCGGGTCGCATAAGACCAGCCAGGAGGAAGCGTCGAAACTCGGGTACTCGTATGTCACACCGAACGGGATGTGCTTACGGTTTCGCCAGAGTCTGGCACAGTTTAGCGATCTCTTCAGCGAGTTCAACAAATACATTGCCCCGGCGTACCATCACGACCGGTGCGAACGGTCCGTGCATATGCGGCTGTACTCGATGAATAAGCGCGAATTTGCAACCGTCTTCGTAGCTTTCTTTGCCTGCTTCGGCCTTGGCATTTTCATCGGGCTTGCTGGCCCACCAATCACGGTAATGAGCAAGGTGAGCGGTAGCTCTCTATTACCAAACGGGAGTGCCGACTCCGGTGGGACGGAATTGGGGAACAGCCACCTCGCCCGGTTCGTGATGCGCACACCACTCATGACGACCTACTCGCAACAGCTGTGGATCATCGCGAAGCTGACGACAGACAACACGGATGACGAGATGGTGGACAAGAAGTTCCATATTAACGTGCAAATCGAGGGTCTTACCGCCGAGCACAAACCGAAGCCGGTTTATGGCTTTGGTTCCGTTGGCACTGGCGGTGCGGAGTTGAAGAACCGCACGCGCCATCTGTCCTGCAGTTACGAGGACTGCGACGAGTTTACCGTGTTGCACATCGGGTTTCTCGAGTACGCGCACTACATTGTGACGGTGCGATTCTACGGGCTGGAGGCATTCCATCAGCGATATAACATCCGTACCGTACAGTTTTTCTTCAAGTCGTACAATCCCGCCTTCACTCAGATCGAGATCTGGTTCCGGTTTATCTTCGTGCTGTTTACGTTCATTATCACCTGCTGGTTCGCTCACACGCTTCGCAGATACCCCATGAGCGATTGGTCGATTGAGCAGAAGTGGCTCTCAATATTACTACCGCTGTTGCTGCTTTTTAACAGTATGTTGCTGTTGCGCTGATTTTTCGTTTTACACGTACTGTAGTTGCAGCAGTGACCACTGTTGTTTCTTTGCAGATCCCATTTTTCCGCTAATCTTCATCGCAAACAGCTGGTTCCCGGGCATGATCGATGCATTGATGCAGACCACGTTCCTGTGCGGTCTGCTGATGTTTTGGTTGTGCGTCTACCATGGACTACGACAGAACGAGCGTAAATTTCTCGTATTCTACCTGCCGAAGCTGATCGTCGTTCTACCGATCTGGTTGTGTGCTGTCGTATTGGGGATTTGGGAAAAGTGCGACGAGCTGAACGATCCCACGTATAGCCACTTTGAGGATTCGCAAAACTACAACGTATGTACTAATTTCGCCCGAATGCAACTGAAAACATAAATCTATTGTTATTGCTGGTTTTGCAGGGTTTAAAGGTATTTGTTTCTATTGCCGGTGCGATGTACCTGCTGTATCTGGCACTATTAATGCTGAAAGCGTACTCCGAGCTGCGGTCGATGCCGTACTTTGGTAAGCGACTGAGAGCGACCGGATGTTGCTGGGCACATTTTCATCCTTAATCGGCCAAATTTTAGACATGCGCTTGCGAATTCTAACGCTGCTGATGCTGATAGTGCTGTGCATCACGCTCATTGTAACCCAGCAACATTTCGGCTTCGACACCCTGGAGGACAATTTTATCGCCCAGCTGTACACCAGCTACAAGAGTTCTGCACAGTTTATGTGTTTTTACGGGCTGCTGAACTTCTATCTCTACGCCATGGCATACGTTTATTCGCCAAGCGGTCCTGCCGTCCATGGTAAGCTGGTACCATCACGATCGCCATCTGTTTTCGTTTACCGTTTTTCGTTTCCTTTCAGAAACCATTATTGCAAAGGATAACCCGACGTTTTCGATGATCAACGACTCTGATGAAGAGGTCATGTACGGTTCGGACGATGAAAGCCGTCGACCGCTGAATTCGGCCTGCAGAAAAGGAAACGATTACGATAGCGATTAAAAAAGTTTCGGTCGCTATGTGGGTCAGTAGGGGTAGTCGATACACCTTTGCCCTTCAATCCATGAATATGAGTTCAATTATGTGAATTCTTACCCATTTACAACAGCTGAACGTTTGTTTGTGTACAGTTATCGGAACGCCTGCGAACACGCAGGGATTGAGCTTATGAAGCTAGATCACACCAAAAAAGCAATTAGAATGGACAACTTGGAAAGGTTGCAATCAGTGGCATATTGTCAAATTATTTGCATGAAACTTGTGTGGTGGTCAATTAATTTTCACACACTCCTGCTTCGTTCCATGATCGCACGAAGTTAATGTCCTGAAATAATGTATCTAAAAAGCAAGCAGTTGGAAACTGTTTTTTTTATCCTATTGGGTTATGCATACCGATCGACAGAACAGATACGTTTACTGTACCCGGTATGTTCCTCCAACTTCACCGACATAACGCTTTCTGGTTAACCGAAATTGTTTGCTCTCACCGTGGTGATACATTCAACAAGATAAATTTATTTTAAAGTGCAAATATATAGGGTAAGATTTATTGAATATTGGAAATGTAAAACGTAAAGCAGTGCAGTGTTATTCTAAAGCTGTTCCATACATCCGAGATAGAGGGCATAGTAAAATTGATGATTGTCTAACCTATCTGTAATTACCCCTGGGACGATACGTGAATACATACATACATAGCTTCGTATCGTAGCATAATTTTCTTTCATCGGTGAGGTTAATTAATAAAAAACCGTTCTGCCGGCGACGTGTAATTATGAACAAAAGAAAGTATCGAAATGACATATAACTCAAAACAGCGTGTAGAATATTTTCTTTTCCGAAAATGGTGCTGAGAAATATACGTACATAAAGCCATCGCATATGCATTTTTGTATTTAAGAACGTTACATGGGTGTAATTCAACGAACAGCTCCAGCGAAGCAAGAATTGCAAACAAAACAAACGTTCATCCAATTCACAGAATGCACCGTGGCGGTGTAATGAAAAGTGACGTCAAGCAGGCTCTGCTGGTAACGACCGTTGTTAGCTTCACCGTGGGTGGATGTGTTTGTGTGCGGTGTGGTGGCAGTGCAAAACTCTACGTGGTGCCATCATGCATCGTTCGTTAGTCAGTTTGAGTTTAGCTGTTCAACGGTACGGATCGACGTTCCGTGATAGCGGCCTGTGTAGAAGTGCTTGGGATAATAGGTCAACTAGATAAAGGCAATTACATCATAAATCTAACAAAAATAAGGGATTTTTTCTTGCCGGGTGGATCGTTGTGTGCTGAAGACAGACTGCAGATTTTAGGCTTCTGTACGTTGCGAAAAAGAACGAAAAAGGAGAAAGAAACTCTTCCGCAACAGGCTTTAGGCTATAGGTTAGGTCCAACGAACAGCATTATCATCATTTCGTAAGTTTTCCGGGTGTTCTGCTACTGGATGCGAGCCCCAACGCTTTTGTGTGTGAGTGTGTGTGTGTGACGCGTGAACAACCGTACTGTACGTGTGCCCTACATCTAGAGGGTGGCCGCCGTTCTTCCCTAGCAATCAACCGCCAACACACAGTTACTCACTTTACTCACCCAACGGGGTGCGCCAGAGCCGCCTGCATCAGTGGTGGTACACGGTGAGCTTTGAAGCGCACTGCCACTGCTGTCGGCTTGTGTGAGCTGGAAATATTGTTGTCCAAAACAGGAGTAAAAAAACCAACGCAAGAGGTGACTGTTTGAGAAATCGGACCCAGTTCGACGAGAACATCGATCCTCACGTGAGTTGTCGCCCCTTGGGAAGTGTTTTATTGCTTTATCTAATACTCTTAAACAACCATCCATATAGTTGCGTATTTTCACACCCACTTGTATTTTGTTGCTATACTCTGGCTGTTGTTTAAAATATCTTCATTGCTGTGACGAACAGTAACAACGCAGTCACGGGACGGATGTAAAGTGCCGGTGAGGTGAGATGATATCAACAAAGTACAATTCAACTCCGGAACAATAAGGCGCCCTTTTTTATGCGCAGCGAATTGACATTTCGAATCAGACAATTGTCATCATTCAAACGGCTGTTTCATGTCAACCATCGGAGCAGGCGGTGCTTAGAGAAAATGATAAAACGAAAACTATTTTTCCAACGCCCTTCTCTTAGCGGACGCACTTTTGACAATCCGACGATAGCGAGAGGATTGTAAGTGCAGTTGCAAAACGGCCGAAGACTTTAAGTAGAAATTGACCAAGATGCTTGACTTCATGTCATGCGTCACAGTTTCTTGTTTATCGCAGTTGCCGCAATCCCTGGTGAACAGCGCCGCTACCCATACACACGCGCGCACACACACACAACGCTCGAAGAAAAGAAAACGGAAGTGATACGAACCAATATCTTCGCTCACATTGGTGACAAGCGGAAACCCAACATCGCTTTGTGTCATCATTTGCCTTCGCCACCTTCCCCGTCTCGACCGAGCCGGTGTGGTCAATTGTTCCTTATCGTGCAATCAAACAAGATGGCGAAATTGTAATGTGTGGTGGTGGGTTGGCAAGGTTCGCCAGGGAGGTGAAGCGGTACAAGGGGGCACAGAAAATATTGATACAAGGATGGGTATGCGATGTGATAGTGGGTCTTCTTCTTTCACCTGCATCCTCCGTTTTTCAAGAACCCTTACTCATAGGTAAGGAGGGAAAAAGACTACCTCGTCAATCTCCTGCCACTTCAGTAGGAACCCTTTGTGCATTGCCCTCACCACCGAAGGAACATGCGTAGAAGAACAGGTACACCACCCAATTAAAGTTCGAGCCGCCACCGTGCGAGCCGATGGAAAATAATTTCTCTCTCTTCCTCTCCCTTTCTCTCTCTCTCACTCTCTCTCTCTCTTTCTCGTGGAATACAGAAAAAAAAGTATATCTATACACAAATAAACCGCTACTTTCGGAGCGGTCCAACTTGGCCGCATTTCTGGCATCCTTTCCATCGTTCACTCTTTTTTGGGTTGTGTTGTGCAACCTAATTTCACAAACCACCAACACATCTGGCAAGCCAGCAAACCAGCCGCCCGCTCCAGTGATTGCTAAAACAACTACCTTCCGCTTCAGGGACGCTGACATCGTCAAGAAGCCACGACTGTTGGCGTTTTCTTTCTTTTTTTTCATTAATTTTCATTCATCTTCGTCCACGTTCGGGATATTGGATTTATGAATGGTTGCATCTGGGCTCCGCAGAGTTGTAGCTGTTCCCGCCCACGTTGCTGGCTTGTGTTTTCAGAAGATTTGATTCCCTGAGAAACAGACAATTTCGGCCCTATCGCGGTCTTTTCCGGTCGTAAACCATTCGATCGAAATCGGTCGGTATCGGTCAATTTGAAATCTTGCACGACAACGAAAATGCCGCTGCTTCTACCAGTCTTTGCTTCCTCGTTTTAACATTGAGGCTCTGAAATTGGTGATTCTTGGCGAAGTAAAATGGACAGAAAGTCGGGTTCTCCCGTACTCCCGTAGGAGACCTGGACCAAAATATAAGCAGGACAGGGCCCAATAGATTGTTCAACCAAAGATCTCAACACTGTTGCAGTGCAGTATTGAAAGTTGGGCAGCGAGTAGAGGGTGTGCCAAGGGTGGATATTGTGTTTTGTTCACGTTTCTCGTGAACGAACGTTAAAAGTAAACCATGACGAACAAATGGGGTTTGTAGGGCTTTTTTATGTTTGTCAGTCATGATGAACCGCAGAACAAGAGGTGCACATTATTTATTTAAAAATAGCGGACTTTTAACATACACAACACTCCAAGTGTCACTCTAGAACAATAAACATGCAGCGCAACAGTGCGAAGGAGAAAGGGCCTGGGGCGATGGCGGGGTTGTTTGAAGAATAGTGGTGCGTACTGTTGTGCCTCGCAAGCTAGGTTTATTATATAGACTGCCATGCCATGCCGTTGCTCAATCTCAACTCCGCTGTACATCGTGGCATAGCGGAGCGCGCAACAAATTCCAGCATTACCCATACGCGCCACCGCATAGAGCACCGCCCATGTCCCATAATGGGGGATGTAGAAGGAGGAGCAGGAGGTGGATGAGCCGTGCAGCGAGAACAATTGTCTAATGAGTCTCGAGTTTCACAAATTGTCATAGACTCACACGCAAGTCCGAGCTTCAAGCAGGTGTTGGCATGTCACTTGGCAAACGGCATGCAATCTATGTTCAGTACTTTAACGCATTACTCTAAAATACGGCTCTTTGGTAATGATTCATGCTCTTTTCAGCTACAGGTGCTGCCAAAGGGGAGGATAAAGTCAAAGAATATAAATCGTTGTTAGATGTGTCCCTTCTCTTAATTGTAATTGTAGTCTGTTCACTAGCAAAGAACCACCGTACACCTTCATCAAGAAGAGAGAGAGAGAGAGAGAGAGAGAGAAGGCAGTGAGGTGGGGTTACAATTTTTCTCCATATTTATATGCTGCAGTACACTTTGTCGGAACGAACGTCAAACGAAATGTTTGCCAGATTGGATGTTCTCCTGGAAATGCGAAAGGGGACACTCCTGAAAGGAAAAATAATTGGACTTTGGAAAGTAGTCTCGGTACGTT
>JAOEFI010015672.1:0-11528 GCA_034621735.1 Anopheles plumbeus | reverse complement strand
CCCCACCCCCCCCCCCCCCCCCCCCCCCCGCCGAGTCCAGTGAGATCGCGTATAAGGCGACAACGGACCGGAACGGCGGCACACGGTTGCACGATGAGTCCACGGCGCCCGGTCGCGCTCGGTTGGCTGTGCGTGATCTTGGGGCAGGCCACCGCCGCCGGTCGGATGTGGAGTGTCCCGGCCACCGCCCCTGGCCAGCGTCGCTCGCCACTGACAGACGTGGTCGGCATCGTGCTGCACACGCACTTCCGGACACCGTACGCCACCACGCTGGTGGTGGTTCGCAGCCAGACTCCGGGCGGGCGGGACGAGCAGCGCGACCTGCTCACGGTGCTGCTCGGCGAGCACGTGCGCGGCCGGCTGGCGGTGCAGCTGGAGGGCGCAGAACTGCCCCATCGCCCGCCCGGCCCTTGGTCGCACGTGCTGCTGCTCGTCGAGGGGTACGAGTCGCTGCGCACGGTGTACGGCCAGCTGACGCTCGCCCGGTACGACTTTGCCGGCCACTACCTGGTGGTGCTGACCGGCGCCGACACGACGCTCGCCACGGTCGACCGCATCTTCCACGACCTCTGGAGCCGGCAGATAGTGAACGTGGTCGTCGCGTTCCGCGGCTCACCGGCCGCCGGCGTGCAGCTGTGGACGTACTACCCGTACTCGCCGGGCCTGTGTCGGGTGCCGAAGCCGCACCGGGTGCTCACCTGGCCGAACGACACACTGCCGTACGGGGTCGACTTCTTCCCGCGCAAGAACACCCACTTCCACGGCTGCCCGCTGCGTGTCGGCGCCTTCGAGACGCGCCCCTTCACGATGCTGCTCCACCCGAGGGTGGCTGGCGGTGGCGTTGGCGGTGGCGTTGGCGGTGGCGTTGGCGGTGCCGGCGGGAGCCCACCCACGCTCGGTGGCTTCGAGGGGGACCTGCTACGGTGCGTCGCCGGGAAGCTCAACTTCGAGGTGGACTTGCGCGTGCCGCCTCGCTCGCAGCAGTGGGGCGCGGCCGCCTTCGAGAACAGCACCGGCATGATGCGCATGCTGTACACCGAGGAGGTCGACTTGGGCATATCCTGTCTTGGCGTGTCGTCCGAGCGCTCCGCTATGCTCAAGCCGGGCAAGGTGCACTTCACCACCGAGCTGGTGGTGGTGGTGCCGCCCGGGGCCCCCTACACGCCGCTCGAGAAGCTGCTGCAGCCGTTCCGGCCGACGCTGTGGTGCGCCATCCTGGCCTACACCGGGCTCGGCCTGCTGGCGATCGGCGTCTCTGTGCGTTGGCCGGGCCGGTACGGGCCGCCCCTGCGCCACTACCTGCTGGGGGGGCGGCGGGTCCGAGGTCCCACCCTGAACCTGCTGCGCCTCCTCTGCGGTAGCCCGGTGCCGCTCGTCCCCGCCGCCAACTTCCCCCGCACGCTGCTGCTCCTGTGGATGCAGCTGTGCCTGGTGCTGCAGACGGTCTACCAGGGCTCGATGTTTCGCTTCCTGCAGCGCTCGAGCCGCCACGCCCCGATGGCCACGCTCGGCGAGATCGACCGGTCCGGCGTGCGCTACTACGTCATCGACTCCGCCCGGCGCTTCTTCGAGCCGTTCCCGCACCGGCTCGCCCACCTCCAGTACATTCCGCCCGGGCCGGACAACATCGCGGCCCGCCTGCGCTGGATGGGCGACCACCCGGACGACCCGGACGTCAGCATGTGCACGCGCGACCACGTCGCGTACTACAACCTGCGCCAGCGGCGGCACCGCCGCGGCCGCCGGCTCGGCATCGCCCGCGAACCGATGGCCCTGTACGCCGTCACCATCCTCTACCCGAAGAAGTCCATGCTCACCACCGGCTTCGACGAGCAGATCGAGCGCCTCGAATCGGCCGGCCTGCTCAAGTACTGGGCCGCCCGATACGGCGACTACGGCTTCTTCGACGGCGGGCCGCGCTCGGTCGACCAGCAGGTCAAGCTGGCGCCCATCAGCGTACGGCAGCTGCTCGGTGCGTTCGAGCTGCTGCTCACCCTGCTCGCCACCAGCACCGCTGTCCTGCTCGCCGAGCTTTACTGGGTACGTAGGACGAACGCCAGACCATGAGAGGTTCCTGCCATGGGCAATATCTTGCAACCCCTCCCCCCTTCTCAATACGGAAAGAGACAAACATTGACGAGAGAGCGAGAGAGGAATATTTCTTCATCGGGAAACAGTACAACCCCAACAAATCCGGAAAGCGCGAACGATGGCGGCCACGAAGTTTTAATTACTTTGCCCCGCGGCGCCCGGCCAACCACCCGCACCCGGTCTCTCGGTCGGTAGGACAGCGGCACCAACCAACGCCCCCTCCCTCCAACGGGGATGAGTCGCCGTCGGTCATCGTTTTCGGTCCGGACCGACCACCCCCGTTAATATCCGTCCCAGAAAGATGGTGGAAAACAAACCATCAGCGAGTGGCCACGGGAGAAAATACTCCTCCTCCTTCCTTGAAGAACGTCTTCCCTCCAATTCCCTCGCCATCCCAATGGCGATTTCATTCATGTTGAACTTGGACACCACGCGACGCGTGCCCGATTCGATCTAGGTCATGGTTTTTAACTCCCAATAATGGGATTAACCGGATTTAGGCTTCGTGGTACACGTCCGCCTGTCACGGTGCCGCCAGCGATCCAGGGCTGTTGATAGATCCGTTCGGCCAACCCGTTCTACGTGTGCCCTACGTGTGTCCAAGAAATCGTGAATCTCTACCCCGCAATTGCCGCCTCAACGAGACAAGCAAACGTCTTAAAGATGCCTATACAGCTGGAACAGTTAGCAGCGACACACACCTACGAGTGTGTGTATGTAGGGGCTGTGTAGGTGGCCGTGTAGCATATTTTTTCTAGACCATAGTAAGCATTGCATGCTGCCGGGTGCTGTTTGAGAAAACACCACAGTAGGTCGCCGGTCTTCAGTATGTGTTTTTAACTATATTAGTTCATGCTAGAATGAAGCCCTAGTGAAGCCAATCAATTTATTTAATTCATTATTATCCATTTAATTTATGGTTATTATAAATAAATTATTTAATAAATTCTTTCGACGAAACTATAGTGAACATGTTTTCTCGAAAGAAGAGAACATTCGTATCTATTAATGAAGAATAAAATTCATTTTATATCTTTGCTGGAACTAAAAATGTACTTTTAAAATATCGTTTTAATGCTTCCCACATTTTAACCCAGTTTCCCTTTTCTGTTTCACAATTAAAAGAAAAGCCTAATCACCAAACAACACCAAACGTTTGCCGGTTAAGTTCCGAACTTGATTCTGAAAAGATTCCTTTCTCATTCACTCTCTCTCTCTCTCTCTCTCGTTGAAAGAAGAAAATAAATTATTCTACCCCTTTGCGCCCGCTAACTGCGCTCCGCCTGCCACCAGTTTCACGGATTAAACGGCAAACAAATTAGAAAATTCGTCTCTTCGCCGGATGCCACGATCGATCGCGACTCATCCTGGCGGGCATTATTTACTTCGTGCAGGCGTTACTGCGTCCTAGCATGCGATGGACTTTTCCGTTTATTTTTTTGCAGGACGCACAGGAACCAAAGCTCCTAAACAATTCTTACTAATAGATTAGCGGTGCACCGCCACCATCGTAATTAGGAAGTCGGGACGTTTTCCGTTCCGGTAAGTATGGTTCGCTCGGTCGTTCGTGCGGGCAGCCATCGATGGTATCGGCCTGGCAGAAGGTATCGGGTGCCACACGCCACACGCATTTGGGACGTGCTCGATTGACCGGTCCAAGAATGTGGAGCCCATCCCCGCTCAGGTGTCCGTGTCAGTCAGCACACAACGGTACCATGCGGATGATGTGCGCCTTAACGGCGGCGATGCTGCTCGTCTTCGGGCGCAGTGGCGGTGGTATGGCGCGCACGGCGATGGACCAGCTGGTGCACCGGGCCGGCCAGTCCGGCGACGAGGTGCTCGTCGAGGCGGCGGTCGCCATCATAGTGCACAACTACGCGCGCCACGGGAGCGAGCAGCTGTACTGCGGCTGGGACGCGTCCAACCGGTCGCTGGTGCCCGCGTAGCAGGACCTGATCGGGGCCATCCTGCGGCGGTCCGCGCCCCACCTCGGCCTGCTGCTGGAGTCGCGCCAGAGCATGAGCGTCCATCAGGACGCGACGGGGGGCGGTGCGGGATCGGCGACGTGGCGCCGCCGCCGCCACAACCTGTTCGTCGTGGACGACCGGGACGCATTCCGGCGCGTGAGCAACGCGATGAGCAGCGGGCAGTTGTTCGACTACTCCGGCTACTACACGGTGCTGGTGATGGACCCGAGCCGGTCCCGAGGGCTGCGGTCGGGCCGGGCGATACTCGGCGAGCTGTGGGCGCGCTACGTCGTCAACGTGGCCGTGCTGCTGGTGGTGCCGGGGCGCGAAACGGCCGCCCACGTCTACACCTACTTCCCGTACGGCGCCGGGTACTGCGAGCGGGCCCAGCCGGTGGCGTGGAACGCCTACGACCGCGCGGTCGGCGGCTTTGTGCATCACGATCGCGCCCTCTTTCCGCCGAAGCTGGACGACTTTCACGGCTGCCCGCTGTCGGTGGCGACCTTCTCGATCTATCCGTTCGTCATCCCGGAGCCGGGCCCGGCCGGGCACCTGGCTGGCATCGAGGGACTGCTGCTGGACGCGCTCGGTACCCGGTTCCGCTTTCGGCTCCGGGTCCACCTGGTGGAGCCGCCCGAGTGGGGCATCGCCGGGCCCAGAGAGCGCGCCTCGGGCGTATCACAGTACGTAAGTATAATGGGGTAGCCGGTGGGGTGGGGGAGAGGAGGGGGTTCCTTGCAAAGGTAGGATGCTAAACTAGAGACGCTACCGCTGCGTATCGCAAATCCCAACAGATACGGGAGCGGCGAGCGAACTTCACCGTCGGCTACTGGGCGACCACGCTGCACCGCAACCGGTACATGGCCAGCAGCGTGACGTACTACACATCCCTGCTGGCGCTCGCCGTGCCCCCGGGCGCACCATACAGCTCGCTGGAGAAGTTTCGCTTTCCGTTCGGGGCCACCAGCTGGCTGGTGCTGCTGCTTACGCTGGCCACTGGGTCGCTCGTGATCTGCGTGGTGCGCCGGCGGGCCGCCCCCGTACGGCGCCTGGTGTTCGGGCGCACCACCGCCAGTCCCTGGCTGGCCATGGTCGGCCTGCTGCTCGGGGGCAGCGTCCGCCGCGTGCCGTCGCGTAACTTTGCCCGTGCGCTGCTCCTCCACTGGCTGGCCGGAACGCTCGTGCTGCGCAACGCCTACACCGGCTCGATGTTCCGGTTCCTGCAGGCGGGCCGGAACCACAGCACGCCTGGCACCGTGCCGGCCCTGCTGGCCGCCGGCTACGAGCTGTACATGTACCGCAACTACAGCTTCGTGTTCGATGCCAGCCCCGCGATCCAGCGCCGGGTGCAGCTCGTCACGGCCGACCAGTTCCGGCGGGTGACGGTCGCGCGCCTGCAGCGCTCCGGCGAGCGGCTGGCGGTGCTGGTGCCCGTTGAGACGCTCACTTTTCTCAACCGGAACCTCAGCCGGCGGGGGCAGCTGCTGCGCGCCGGGCGCGACCGGGTGTACGTGGCCAAGCTGGCCATCTACAGCCACCAGTCGTCGCCGCTGATCGCCCCGTTCAACCGGGTGCTGGATGCGTTCGCGTCGGCCGGGCTGATCGCGCGCTGGGCAGGGCGCTACCATCAGCGCCAGTTTCTCGTCGATCCGCGCCGGCGCCGGCGCCGCCGGGCGGAGCGTATCGTGCTCACCGACATCAGCGGGTGCTTCGTGATCCTGGCGATAGGGCTGGCGCTCAGTTCGCTAGCGTTCGCCGCCGAACAGCTCGCGAAACTCTGGCAAGTCCACCGGCGGCAAGCATCCATTACCGATCGTAGGCGCAACCCTTACGGTTGGCCTCCCAAAAAGAAACCCCTTCTTCAGGCGCGGAGAGATGAGGTTTAGTGCATGCTGCACGAGATCCTCGTTAAGAGCCTCTGTACGGACGGCGGGCAGACGGTGAAAAAAATAAAACGACAATAACTGTAATACCTACATTAAGAAGAATTGTATAATATCATCCTTATATCCGCCTTAACCACCTACGAATGAAAAGCGCTTTGTTAGACGGCACATTCTAAGTCAGTAAAGCAACTTAACTTATTCTAAAATTGCGGTTGCCTTGTGATAAAATTCGCACCTTATTTCCGCACTGAACGGAGATGGTTCGAGTCGTACCGTTTCGGATTTACTGACCACAGCGAACGCCCATAGACCCGGATTGTCCAGGTTCGAATTTCCTTTATTGATACCGCAGATGTAACATCATACGCGTTTGTTACTAAAGGGCCAAATAGTTCGTATCATTGTGGTGTGATTTTTCCGTTGAGCGACAAGTTTGTTGGGTTATTTTTCCGCGATCTTCTTTGTCTATTCGCTTTAACATAAACATATCGAATTAGTCAACATGCATGCACTGTAATACTATCACCAACGGCTTCGAATTTCATGGTTGATAGAACGATCTGTGTAAACTAAATCATTCTAGGTGACCATTGTTGATTTGCATTACTGTCACCAGTCTAATGGATCGAGGAACAATTAAAAATATTCTAAGTAAAGCGTTGGTTTTCCTATGGCAGATCGTCCATACTTTTTAATCAGAGAAGTTTCTAGTAGAGCGCATGCATGTAAACAGCAAAGAATATATTTTCCGGCATAAATCGTATTACCGTTAATCAAAAGATAAGAATCATAACCGACATGAGCGTCGCGCTGGATGTTAATACCAAAAAAAATGGAGAGAATGCAATCCTATCTGGTGAGTGATGGCTTTCAGTAGATTAAATGCATCGTCTTGTTGAATTTTCTAATATATGGTTACCTTCGCTGACTGGCTTTGTCGAACCATTTAAACTTTACAAATCTTATCTTCATCTAACACAATAAAGCTGATCGACGACTGGAATCGGTTTGTGTGAAAGGCGACCTTTAATCAACTCTTTAATTTTCGTACACTTGTCACTTACGGATGGTACACTTGTCTTACGGATCATCACTATACTCTTCCAGTTGGTCGTTTTTCCTTTCCGTTCAATTTTCCATCATTATGTTGTCCACGTCACACAGGTGCCATTTACCGTTTCGTGTAAACTCATCACGCATCACATGGTTGGTCGAATAATATCTTCCGACGAGTAATGTTGTCCTGGCGAAAGTCCGTTCGTCTTGCGTAACCTCCTGGCTCAACCCTATGTTGTGCTGCAATAGTATACGTATTTTTTCTAGGTTTACTAAAATAAAAAGAATTTATTTGAGTAAATGAAGCCCCTTAACTCGCCGAACCCTCTAATGGAAAACCATATACTGGATGTTGCATTTAAAAGTCAAAGCAGCTGCTTTCCATACGGATGCATACTTTATGAGATTCATACCGTGCAAAAACACCTCGTAACTAGCGGAGGCTAATAGGTTTGGTTAATTAATGAGCGCATCGTCTAGCGAACGTAACGTCAGAGCAATCACACAGTTCAACCGGGGCGAGACTATGTTGTGTCCTGACAACCTGCTCGGTGTTCACATCCACGGTAGCTGCTCCTGTGGCAGTACGATGAATCTTGTCGCTGTGCTGTGTTGTCTGATCGTGTCCCGTCGAGTTGCGTGTTGCTGGGCGAAATACTCCACCTCCTGGTGGGCCGGCTGTGCCAACGAAGTGATCCGGCGAAACTCGGCGGCCGTCAAGCATCAGCTGAACGCATACGCGCTGGACCCTAAGGCGGACTTTGGGTGAGACTTGATGGACCTACTGCTGCCGCCGCTGGAAGCGAACGGTGCATCGTTCAGTGTCAACCTGGCGCCGTACCGCAACACCGTCGATTTCAATCAACGCAACTTTGTGCTTATCACGTTCGATCGTTTAGTTCACTTCGAGGAGCATCTGCCACAGCTCGTTGGCAAAAACGTCGAGTTTCGCGGCTACTTTCTGCTGCTGCTAACCTCCTCCACCAGCGACGCTACGGCAGTGAAAGTACAACACATACTGGCGCGGCTGTGGCACCATCGCATCCACAACATTCTGCTAGGGTTGAAGAAAGGCGGCAGCGAAAGCGGGCAGAGTGCCACCGGCGACGGTGCCAAAGACGCCCAACAGATAGACCTGGTAGGCTACACTCCGTACGGGCCGGGCTGCTGTGGTTGTGTACGACCACACGTGGTCGATCGGTGTATTGGAGGCGGCCTGGTCAATGGTAGCGTTCCGCTGTATGACCGCTTCGAGCGGAACTTGTACGGTTGCAAGCTGCGGATCGCCGCCTTCGAGCGAGCTCCCTTCATGCAGTTCACGGGCGGGCCGCTGCCGCGCCTATCGGGGATCGAGGGCAGCCTGGTGGAGCTGCTCGCTGAGCGGCTCAACTTCACCGTTGCCATCGTGCAGCCCCCGGATGGCCGCGTGTGGGGTCGTATCTACCCCAATGGAACGGCCGACGGTGCGATGAAGCTGCTGCTGGACGGCGAGGTCCACCTCACGGTCGGTCGCTACTTCCCGTACCCGAAGCTGCTCACTAACACGTCGCAATCGCACAACTACTACATGACCGACCTGGTGCTCGCCGTACCGGAAGCACTTGTCTCGGTCACGCCACTCGAGCAGCTGCTGAAGCCTTTCGGGTGGAAAATATGGTTCCTAGTCGGGCTCGAACTAACTGTCGGCTTCGCCACGGTGTGGCTACTGCGGGTGTACATCTTCCCGGCGGCGGCCGCCGACGGTCCGCTCGACTTTTGGCGATCGTTCATCGGTGAGTCGCTGCCCGTAGTGCCCCGGAACGGCAGGGTGCGCTTCGTGTTGGCGCTGTGGATCATGCACACGACGCTGCTTCGCGAGTGCTACAAGGGTGGCCTGGTGGGATTTCTGACCGAGTCGACGCCGCTAAACGACATCCACAGCATCGACGCGCTGCTCGACGGTGGGTACCGATTCGCGATGACCGAGACGGTCTACCACAAGGTGTTCGAGGGCTCGTCGAAGATCGATCACCGGCTGACGCTGATCGATCCAGCCGACGGAGCTGGCCTGCTGGAGCGCACCATACGGACGAGCGAGCGGTTGGCCATCGCGTACACGCGCGAAGAGATCGTCAAGTTTAACGAGCGCAACCGCACCACCATCAACTACCGCACGTCGGACGAGAACCTGCTCACGTTCCACTTCAGCATGTACTTCAAACGTGCCAGCCCGGTGGTGACTGCCTTCGACTGGTACATCCGATGCATCCTGGCGACGGGGCACATTTCGCGCTGGCGCGACACACATCTGGACATGCGCTTCCAGCGCCCAACGCTGGCGAACAGTGACCAGGCGGAGGTACTGAATCTGCAGCATCTCTCCAGCAGCTACCTGCTCCTCGCGGGCGGTCTAATGATCTCCTGTCTCGTCTTTATCCTGGAACTGCTGTGGGTAAACCGTACTATAAATGCCGCTAGCACCGAGAGAAGAATGTACCTGTCGAAAAAAAAGGAAAATCGCGATATTAACGGGTAAAAATGCTGGTAATGATTTATTTGCTTATTGATTTTTTTTTAAATACCTTACCCGTCGTGTGTCGAGGATTCTTGGTGCTTCTTGTGACTTGAGTTCCGTTGCCACCGTCGGAGGTAAATATGTACAACATTGGTTTACTGTTGGGTTGATAAAATTAATTGCTCCTACTCGCGCTGCTCAACTTACCCTTCGGCTTCAGAGTGATGACATTTATTCGAGCTCCGGGAAAACCCGCCCATTGCCAATGGTCCATCGCCGCGGGCGTAAAGCAGGTAAACGGCCTTGTGCAGCATCACCCAGCTTTCTTCAGCCGTCGTTCCCAGTCGTCCTATAAAACGGACACCGGCAGGATGGTGATCGGTCAGTTGCGTCCGTCAAGCCGCTCAGCGAAGATCGCGTCCGGCTGTGTGTCACCTACTGCTCCAGCTACAGCTACACCCAAGAAAGCAACTACTACTCTGGCTCAATATGGAAACGGTTCAACTGTTCAAAGCGATCGGCAAGCGGGTGGCGAAGCTGCCCCAGGCGCAACAGATGGAAATCGTCGAGAATGTGGTGAAAATGATTGACGACTCCCAGCGGATGAACCAGAGTGCGATGCTCGCGCAGGCCGACTTCCAGCGGCCGCCGCAGTACAATCTCACCAAAAGTGTTTCGCACTACGGTACGCCAACAAGGAACAGCTCAACTACCGCCGCCCCCCTCACCTCGTCACCGTCGTACATCCTGTGAAACGAGGATCGTCTTCAGAGTGGCGGGGGCGCGTCTCGCGAAGCCCGCCGCGAACTGAAAACCTTCCTATTTGAAATACAACTTATCCTTCGAATGCAAAATAAAACTCCCTCACAGTGACTTACATACATTTGTTATACAATTGCCGGTTTTATTCAGTTTTCTCGTACTCACATACACTCCTGTCACTCTGCAACACACACGGCATACGACGGGTGCCCCGTTTGACTTGCGCTTACGAGCCTGCCCCTACCCTCCTATTCGGGTCTTTTGTTACGATCGATTTGCTCCGCGTCTTCCGCTTCAGTTTACTATCTAGGCTATCACAAGGATCACCAGCTACGCGTCTTTTACATTTACAAACAGAGCAGCTCGTCTCGTTTCGCATTGCTTTGTAACTCGTTTAAGCATAGTAATAGTAGTAATAATGATATTAAAGATAATAATAGTCATAATATTAATAACCTTGTCCTAATTACCTTCGCTATATAAGTAAACGTTCTCTTTCAATTTCTTATAAGCAAGCTATCCTAACTTAGATCTCTGGGAACGTTTCTATCGTTTACATCAATCACGCCATCGAGAAGGTCATAGTTTTCGCCATACGCCGGATTTTAAAAGCCTGGAATACGCTCGTTGATATGTTATTTATAAAAAGCACAGGTAAGGTTGATACACAACATTCAGCCGAATTAATATCGATTGCAGAAATGCAAAAGAAATCACTGAAGCCGCCTCATATCCACCAGTAACAGGTGTCACATCTCACAACCACCGAAACCAGTCTTACAGTCCATAGAAAGCCCGAATTTAGCAACCCGAATAGAAACCCCGAATTGCGAAAGCCGCAGAAATACGTGAACCATACAATTCGCCAAAAGAATGTGCATGTGCCTCCGACCGGTCCGACTGCGCTTTTCCACAACCCCGGCGTTTGTGCTGTACGCACACAATTTGTTAAGCAGGCAATAGTTCGAACCTCCGCTGGCCGCAGTCAGAAAGTTCGTATAACGAGACCCCTAGTGCGACAAAAACAGTAGCGGCCATACTTATGGCAATGGCACTATTGGGCTAGAAGTAGACGGCACTATAGGAGAATTTCATGACGTACGTTCTGACGCAGTTTGTCGCATATGCTATATTGCATATACTGCCTGTAATGTAATAAGACAAGAGCTATGACCAAGCAAATATAAAATGTCCCAAATGCGATCGAGAAGTCTCTATCAGAAATTTAAGAAGCTGGTCACACATTGCAAAGAAATTTGCATTTGGTTTAGT
>JAOEFI010015671.1:0-11544 GCA_034621735.1 Anopheles plumbeus | reverse complement strand
ACACCCCCCCCCCCCCCCACCTCCCACTCCCCCTCCCCCTCCTTCGTTTCGTCTTGGGAAGTGTAGTGACGGAGAAGTGTAGCTCTGGCGCACATCAATTCGCTTCCAATATGTTTCACTTTACCGTCAATTGGCGGCAATAATTTTTCACTTTGAGTGCCTCCGTGGCTATTTATAACCTCGTCCACCAGCGAAGCAGCACACAGTCCCGCTTTCCCCCCTCATCAGATCCGCGGGTCTTCGGCCCGTCTTGACCACCAACCGATTTGGTCTTCCCAACGAGTTGGGGCGAATGGATGAATGCTAGCGGGTTTTTCATCATTTTTCTCCGCCGGACGTCTTCATTTGTATCCATTTTGATTTCCGTCGACGAATGGAAGGAATGGAGTTGCTGGACGAGGGGTTTGTTAGATGGGGAAGGTGCAATGTGGTGTTGCCTGGAACAACCCGGATAGAGATGTGTGCGACAGCAAGTGCGAAGGAACTATGATTGCCCTCTCTCTCGATCGATCGACCTTATCAGGGCATTACTATCCAAAAATTATCCCAAAGGATTCTCAAGCTAAATGTCTCAAATGAAAATGTCGACACAGAACAAGAATAACTGGCCTAGCGTTCGGTGCGATCGGACGGAACTGCAAAACGAGGCTTTGTGTGCACTCGTGTGCACTCTTACACCACGTCACGGAATCGGTGACGTTCACCATTCGTGCCTCATCAAATCGACGCGGTTTAGAGCACAAAACAGAATGTTTAGTAATCGTGGACGTTCGCACTACCAGCAGCAACGTTTCTTCTTCCTTCCTTCCTATTTATCGATCCCGATGTGTGCGCACACACTTTGAGCTGAATCATGGAGTCTGGAGTTTGTTTGCATAACTTGAACGACCTAGCGATAGTTTGACGTGATCCCGCGGGGCAAAATTCAACCCTCGAAAGGATGGGATACTTTGTGCGTCAGTATGATCGGAACCATTTTTTTTTGTTGTTTTGGGCACCCCATATATGAAACGAACTTTTTTGATATTCTTTTAAGTATGTTCACTAGAGGAACTAGACTTTTCTGGAACATCAATGCTGTGGTTGATTTTCAAAAGAAAGACCATGCGCAGAGAAAAAGGCCCGCCACTGGAGTCGGTGTCCACATGCAGGAAAGAATTTCAATCACTGCGGCATTTGATGAAGGAATTGGAAGTTGGAAGAACTGGGTCGTAATAGACACTAAAATACGATTAACCTTCAAATATCCGTAAACGATTGAAAGTGAAAGGGGTACTTGAGATTTCTAGAAATAAAAACCAATCAAAAACACATCAAAAACCAACGAAGAAAAACATGTCAGACTTCGGCGGTACACGAATACGCATTTCGCGGGTTTCGTTCGCAATTTCGTGAGTTTGACGGACGGAAATTTCACCCCCAATCGAAAGAATCTCAACAACTGCTCAAGGACGTCCACCCTTGGAGTCACAACGCACCGCGGAAGAGGGCCGTAGGGAAATCCTACAAATCCGTCCAGATTGCAGTCTGACTAGATTCAATTAGCTTACTCCAGCCGAATGCTGACTAATTACATTCATTCGATCGATGTATAGCTTCCAGGCCACGTGACTTACGTGCACATAGTTCATTGTCTTGTATTATTTCATCATCGTAAAAGTTCATAAACCTGGAAAGGAGTAAAGAACTGATGATTCATCAGCTGACAATGGATTGTGGGCGGCGATTGGCGATGCACAACACATCAATCTTACTCTACATTGCTACCCCCCCATTTTGTTGCCATTGTGCTTGATCAAACTATTGGTGGAGCCTAGACTAAATATAGCCGCATGACGAAGGGCGGAGTTTCGAGGTTTAAATTGAAATTGCAGCGAACAACAGTAGACAGAACCGGACAAGGCGTAAGAGTCATGTCTAGTCTCCTTGTCAACATCTCTAGTCCACCCACTATCGGAATGACAAATCAACGGGTTTAATCGACTCATTGAAAGCAGGTTTCTTAGTTTCCTTTCCTTTTTTTTTCTTATGCAATCTATAAAGCTGTCTTCAAGTGTTGACAATTTTAAAAATAAATCACCCATCCACCCATCCGTGTCGCTACATTGAAGTCATTGCGCTTATCACCCGAAACAGCTGTTGCGTTGGCCCACAAGGGCTTGATCTCGCGTCTTGTCTTGTCAATCTTTATTGCACAAAAACCACCATCTTTCCCCCACACTCTATTGTGCTGTCAGTCTTTATCGGGACGAGGTGAGAAGAAAGGTTTCTGGATTCAATCAGGGAACACAAAAATCCAGGATTGTCCAGGATTGTGTCGTTTCCCTCCACCGATTCCGGTTGGGTTGTTGCCGGTATTAGACCCGGCGGTCGTTCGAATGCACTTATCGTCAATTAGCACGGTTTGCGGCGGGCAGCTAATACCGGTGCGGAAAGATAACGCACTATCTTATCATTAAGGCGGAGGAATTTTAATCACCCTTTCCTGAAACCATTCACCCAGCGACGACCATTCACAATACGAATAATTAGTTGCTATGAAGAGGGACACAAATAAAAGTATCTTGAAATATGGATGCCTAATGGAACCTTCAGCTGATTAAATTATAAATGAAGCCTGTTGAGGTTTACGGGGCAAATCTATCTCAAATTGAATAAAGGGAAGATGAAGGGATCCTAATTTTTCGTTTCCCTTTTATCCAAGAACCTTCTTCAACTGTCTTCAGTAATGTCTAAAGCGTATCACACGAAACCGGTTATTATTTGTTTAAGTTTAGGAATTATTTCTCATTTATTCAAAACAAACCTAAGATCATTTAAAACTAGTGGTTAACCATTTATCAGTGCCCCAAGAATCGTACAACAATGATTACTTAAAATTTAGGAGGCAGAAAAAAAAGAATTATTTGAAAAGAATATTTGAAATGTTGGAATGAGAAAAGGTTCGATTTGTAAAAAGGTCAGCTCGGTTTTTTCGAAAATCGTTTCCTAAACAAAGCCGAAAGTTATTTCTAACACCGGACCCACCGCTTGCGAGCTTTTGCAGTAAGCGGCCTTGAAGAAACTTTTTGCGTTTCAGGACATCGCACACATCGCACCGACGGCCGGCAGAATATGCCCTTTTGCCCACCCCAACCGAAAGAGCAGAAATTGCGTCGTCGAGACACAAAACAACGCGTAATATGATGACGCCGCACCAGGCGAAGGACATTTGCGGCGTGAATCGGCGCCGTTTGCCGCCTTTGTTCTAACGGAAGCTGGGAAAATTAAAAAGAAATCCAGCCAGCCGGTCGGGGAAAAGGAAATGTCGTGTTGTCGAAAAACTCCGTCGCCCGAAGGACGCAAACAAAAACTTTGGCGGAACGTGCAGGTTTGGGGAGAATCCCTACGAACGTCACGTGTCGGTTTAGGGCGCTGTGTTCTATGGTGTCCCGTGTGGTGGTTGCGAGCCACCCTCCGGCGGACGATTTGCGGGGAGGGTCGGGTGGCCCAATTTCGTGGCCCCACACCACAGGCAGGCGGGCGGCGTGTCGTGTCATCGGAATCCGCCGCCCCAACGGGAGAAGGCCAACCAAAAGGGACACGTACACAATATTGGACTCTGGGATGATTTGTTTACGAGCTGCGTAGCGTGTGTCGTGGTGTTAGTTCTCTGATCCACCGGTTCTCTCTCTCTCTCTCTCTCTCTCTCTTTTCGGGGGGAATAAGTTTTCTCCAGGGCAAACTCCGCGACTTTGACTCTCCGACGATGATGAAGTCGAATGATTCCTGCGTGCTCTTCTGGGTGGAAGCAGTAGGATATACCCCCCACTCCTCAAAATGACGCGTCGGGAATGGGATCTCTTGGTATTACGAATGCCTACGTGACTTAGGTCGTGTATATGGCCATTATTCTACGCGGTCACGACGTCGACTACTCCGAGCCCGTTGTTTGAAGGGCCGAACGCTGGTTCTGGTGGGCTGAACGACGAATTTAAGATTAATTAAAATGTTTACACCATCGACCGATGGAAGCGCCCGGGAGGGGGGGAGGGGAGGGGGGGGGGCAAAGTAAATCGTGAGGAAAATGACGCATCGCTCAGGAGACCTGCCTTGACTACACTCACGGCTTCAAGACGAAGGATTACTTAGCTTCTTTTATAATGTTTAAATCGCATTACTTCTGAATAGACAAAGAAAATTAAATCCTTGGAAAACTAACATCGTCGTTCAAGCAGGATTCGTGTAGTTTTCATGTTAAAATTGGTCGGATAAAGGACACAAACATACTAAGACGGAGCAGCGTGATACTATACTCACACTTATTTACACAGCAATGTTAAATGTGTTTTGTTTTTTTCCTCCGCTCGGTTCATTTCTAAGAAAAGGAAAATGTTCCTACCCAACACCAACAGCCACCAGCTACTAGCCAGCCAGCTATTCAACCCTGGAACAGTTGAGAGTGAAACGGAGATCTGGCAGAGGAGCTGCAGGTACACCCACCCACATACCACCCACAAGGAGTGAAAAGTTTATTTCTCCAACGTTCGTCCTTGAAGTGTACACATCACGGATGGAAAATATTCTTCACCGTTCCCCCGGCTCCCCCGGTTCCCCGGGTCGATTGGTCGGTTGGTTTTTCCGCTTCGCCCCCTAGCAGGCGCAATAGAGAACCAGGCCAAGGAAATGATATAAAGTTCTCCACAACTGGGCGCCCAACCGTGGTGCAGTTCTTTATCTGTCTGGTCGTAGCGGAAAACAAAACAAAAGAAGAAAACTGTAGAAAATAAAAGAACCGACAATGGGGCGCCCCACCGCTAGAGGATAATTTAGCTGCCGCCGGGTGGTTGGTGGAAAACCTCCACCAGGAGCGATACGGTGCGCAGAGGATATTACGTAGTCGTTCGCGAACAACGAAGATTTGCCTGGTTCCTTTTTTCCCGTACACTTGCCGTGACATAAATACCCACCCACTACTACTACTACTACTACTACCCACACGTCATCCCACCCCCGCTGTTCCGGTGCAGCGTGTGGTCAAATTGAATTTCCTCCACGGCTTTTTCGCGTACTATTTTTAGATCGCACAAATCGCTCGACACGCAAATTCTACAGCGGCTTAAAAATTACATCCTTTGTGCACTACTACTGAAGGGCCATACACACACACACACACACACACACATGAACAAACACCCAAACAAGGAGTAGAGAGCACTTTACAATATCCTTTCGTTCCTCAACAGCCACTCTCGCCGACGCAACGTATCCTTTCCCCGCTGGCCTCTTTTCCGAAGCGCTCACCTTCTCGCACTCTCTCTCTCTCTCTCTCTCTCTCCCTCTCTCTCTCTTTCTCTCGTGCACGCGATGATTCCGTCTCTCGTCCTTTTTCCCTTTTGTTTTCCGATGCGGCTCTCTGTTGCTTCTCTCGGTGGCGATTTCCTTTACTTCTCTAACGACGTTGATGATGCTTCTGCTGCTTCTGCTGCTGCATTGGTGGAAAACTGAGAAAATCAATTCCACTTCAGTGAAAGGCGAAATTGTTTCTTGCTTTTTTATCACCCGAATCGCGTTTCTTCTTTCTTCGTTGGGTTTATCGATAACGCGAATGTTCATAAACGTTTCATGCACCCTTCTCCTCCTCTTCGCGGTTTTTATGGAGTATGATTCAACGTCGAACCGCAACGCTTTCCACAAACACACACACACACACACGGACTTTCACTGACGGCCGACGGGCCACGGATTGCATCAGTCCCGGAGCCTAGTAGCTTCGAAGAGTGTGGGAAAACTTTTTTCCTTCTCAGTGAAAGATACACAACCCTCTATTGACCGAGGACGGTTTCAGCGCACACCTTTCCACACCCGCGTAACTTTCGTCCGTCGTCGTAATGATTATCCGCTCATCCGCTCGCCCGGAATTAGGAGGCTCATTATTGTTCGTGTCAAAACTGGCGGTGCGCGACTAGCGCTTGGCCAAGGTGCAAAGATATCTGTGATGTTTCCACCTATTGCTCACACTCACTGCTTGGAAGGACTTCCGCCCGTTCAGAAAAGAGCGACCTGGTTTCCGTGACTGGTTCGCGCTCGGTTCGAGTGGTGAATATGAGGGGGTTTTCTTTTTCCGGCCCAAAGAGTTGCTACACGTCGTAGTGGCGGCTCCAACACTGGCAGAGTCGTTCGTACACGAGGCGAGTAGTAGTGGGCTTCGTATTTACAGGTTTTTTTTTTTTTTTCGAAGCGAAGATCCTTCGCTTCACTCTCCCAAAAACGGGCGTCCAAAAATAGAGCAGCGAGTGGCAGAGCGTTCGAAAGGGAGCTTTTTCGTAACTGGGCTTTTCCCCTACGGTTCAAAGCTCACGGGCAAACACTGCCACAACCACACCACCACTACCAGACGAGTGTGGGGAGACACAGCCATGCCCTGTTTATATCGAGGCGAGTCGAGAGGGATCAAGTCCTTTCCAGGAATGACGTTCCAAGTTACTGCGGAATAAACAGCTTCCAATACCAATTTCCTAACATGATCAAAATTTTTTTTTATTCAAATGATAATATTAGACTTTCATATCACCAGCCGTATCGTCTACACGCTTTGAACAAATTAATTGCCATAAATAATCGGCAGAAAAATGCAATAAATTGTTGCAAAATGAAACTCCTCTGATAGGTGAGATATAAAGCAACGAAAGAAATGTTGCGTTTAGTAAAGAAACATATAACAGACGGCCATAACAATTGGTGGAGAGAAGTATTACAACATGTTTGAAATATTACAACAGTTGAAGGATGACAAATATAAACACTTCTCCCAGTATTTAATTTTAAACGTCAAATAATTGATTCCGGTGTAGAAACTGTTAGCGATGGGTTATACTTTGAAAGCGTCTACTTTTGGGGAACGATATAGACAGTCATTAGCTATCGCAAAGAAAAAAACGGCATTGACATTTTCCGCAGCTTTTCCGACCACTGCCTCCCTCCCCCGGTGGCCCCTCCTGCACGCATGCGAAAGCATATAAAACCCCCACCCACCCGGGAGCAGAAGACATCGGGATGTTTTGTCGATTGTCGTTCCACACGTCGTTCGTAAATATATGTGCGAGCTTACGGACATTTTCCCGACTAGCCAGGATATACGAAGCTACCAGAACATTCCACGAACGAGACGTTCTGACGGGCCCGCGGTTCGAGTAGGAATTCGCACACCATTCCAGGCTCCACTCCATTCTCTCCGTGGAAGATTTTTCGTGCCACGATCTCGTGGCTCTCTTCTCGCAGGACGCAATGTGAAGCTCGCGGGGTGGTATCCCAGTGTATCCTTTTCCCATGGGCGTGGGACGATGGAGAGCGCATCTCGTACGCCATGGTCGGAGCTTTTCAGTTTCATTCATACAGGTGCCCCACGGAGCGGCCCCGAGTCGAGACTGGAACACCAAACCATGCGGTGCGAGTCCTAGGAGGACGAGAAGGACGTCTCCCCCCCCCACCCCCCCCACCTCGAATTTTCCGACTCGTGTCGGTTCGGTTGCATAATCGATAAACGCGAGTGTGCACAAAAAGCCACACGGCGTTCACAATCATTCGCTGCGCTTCTTCTTGCTTCTTGCTCTTGTGCCCTGTTTATCCCGAATTGAGGATCTTACAAAGGCGAAAGGGAAAAAAACAGGAGCGGAAGGAGCATAAAGTTCTCGCCTTGCGTCTCGCGCGCCCCACTGATCCCTCGTTCCTCCCAAACCGCCGGGGTGCCTTTTCGTCCCCCTACGAAAGTTGCCATAAATAAAATGGCTAAGTCTGGCATAAGAAGCACCATGCGCCGGAACCGGAGCAGGAAACGTGCCGAACAGGTGGGCCACCGGGACCTGTCAAGGTTCCGTTTTTCCGGCGCAAGTGGCACGTTTAACGAAAGTAAAGGAAATAGTACCAGCATCAGGCGTCACTAGCGTCCTCCATTCGAAGCAGATTCTAATACGCGTCTGGTCGCGTTTTTTGCTCTGGGTTCTTATGTACAGATTTGATGCACATAAACATCGAGACGAGGACACACAAAAAGCGGTAGTGGTTCAGCAAAAAAAAAACATAAATTATTAAAGAAAAAACCCAAAAAGCTCGCCCTGATCGGATGTTTGTGAGAAGCGAGAAAAAATCAATTCGTCAGACAGTCGTTACTACATGCTCAGTGCAAGTCGTAACTGATATCCTTGCAGGATAACGATTGATGAAAGCAGAACGCTTTCCTTGGACTACATTGCCAGAGGTGAATATCAATATTAATATTCATCGATGCACAGTCAAAGAAGCCTTCCCTGAGGGCTACTTTTTACCAAACGCTAAATCAATCAATAAATATATGAATTAGCGAAGACATAAACATATGCACAACGAAGAAACGTATAGGTTAGTGAATAATCAATATTAATCATTAGAATGCTTTATAATTGAGCATACATTAGGTCCAGCTTAAGTATATTTGAAGACCTAGACAAATGTTAAGGACAATCCGGCATAAACGAGAGTAGAACTTCTCCTTTGTCCTGCTTCTACTATCTTCAAGGATGGATTGCATAGCTTCAGGCGCTATGATTATTGCATTACACAGCCGATTGCTGTCACTTGGATTCGGATCACTTGGATAAATGTAATCCGGAAAAGATTATAACAAAACATTAAACTACGAGAGATCGCTTTCAAACACCTGGAGGAAGTTAATTTATGCACTTCCAAGTAGCTAATGTTATGCATCTGACGAGATCAACGCACGATTAATGGCCAATAGATATTGCTAAAAGACTACTCTCCGCCATGACAGTGACGCTGGACCGTTGTTGTATCGATGACATTGCCCCATCTAACCCGTTTGGCAGTCGTTCAAGTTGTGGAAGAATATGCAAATCGCTATCACGTGATCGCGGAGACACATGACGTAATTGTGGCAGCGTGTTAGCGACTTCACGTCTTCGTGTGTCAGGTGAAAATTGATGGGAAATTGTAAAAGGCACCTTCAGGCACATGTTACAGTACATCAATGTCAGATGGGTCGCGTGTCTCGACCCAATGAAGGATTCAATAGAAGGCAAAAGATAGCCATCAGGCGCTAAGGTGGACTGACTGATTTATTGAAAACAGTTCAGTTTAACTGATAATAAAACAATGATCACGAAAGATAGGTAGTATCACAAATCGTCAGGAATCATATAAGGACTCTTAATTGATCCCTCCCCTAATGGCAATTTTCGTTCCGGAAATTCTTCGACATTTAAACCCCCACGCCTCATGGTGGAGGTCAGTGCAATAGATTGCGATACAAAGCAAATATGCAATGGAAATATAGCTGAACATTAATTAGATAAATGCTTATACTAGCAACAAACAACCGTCCCTTGCAGGAACGACAGGGCCGAATGGGCGACAAATTGAATTTACCACAGGAAAATCATCTCCACTGTGGGGAAATTGGAAAGACTCCTTGGTCTATCAAAACATTCGATACCATGGTTTCCAGTGGCAACGGGCAAAGGTTGCTTGTATTATGTTTCATTCCATCGGATAACGAACGATTGATACGATAATGGCCCTAATTAGCGTGGTGTTGCGTTACACGTCGGGAACCCCGACAAAGTCGACCGTGGGTGGAACAAAATTGAAGGGAGCCAGACTTTTCCAACGTATATTCAGGATGGGAATTCTTCGCCCTTTACTGTCAACTTCTCTCCTTCGGGGAAACCATATTCATTGGACAATTTTAATGAACCTAGACTGGCGGGACCTTGGTGGGAACATAAAACAAAATGCCGCGATCGAAGACAAGAAAACAAGAGCAAACAATTCTTGAAAAAGTGCAACAGTAATGATATCTATATTTGATAGATTTAGCAGCAATTGTAGAGGAAACGTGTATGACAGCACGAAGAATCGGACAATCGATAACAGATTTCTACGGCTAATAACAAGGTGGAAATGTAAGGAAGAAAAATTCTTAACGCTAGAACATGGAAGCCAACCTTTTGGGGAATTCAATCCTAAGAAAAGAGATAACTATAACCAGACGAACAAGAACGTGTGATCCGCGAAAGGATGTCAATAAAATCTACATATAGCATTTTGCGTCAGAAGTTCACATTCGAATGGCGTATCGTCCGCAAGGAATGCTAATAAAAATAGCGGAATCGGCAAAAAAAACCTCGTGAATCACATTCCGCTCGAACATTAAAAACGATTAATTACTGCCCAGCCGGGGCGGATCGCGGATCGCGGTAGGTTCCGCCGAAAAAAAAAAACCGGAAAGGACACAAGGAAGCAACCAGCCGCGGAAGCTGCAGGCGGACATGGACATATGCCGTCCCGGTATCCGCCAACGCCACACGTTTTTGGCAACCGGAGTTGGTTTGAACTTTTCAGTTCTGGCACATTACCGGCGATTGACGGCGATGGGGTTTTTATTTCGCTCGGTCGGTCGGTCGGTAATAAAATAATTCCGCAGAAGCGTCTCCTTCGTTCGCGTTTGCTGCAGTTTGATGACGAATTGTTTTGAACGTTTTGGCAAAAATATTCGACTTTTGAAGCGGCATACTTCCGAGGTACGTATCTCAACCGTTAGGGGACGCTGCAAACTGCACTATCGAGGCATTAGGAAACACGGGCGACAAGAAGTGAGAGGACAACTGCCACGAGCCAAGCGACGAATGATGAATTTAAACGATTCCGCCTCTTACCAGAAACAGATTATTATGTCATAAATCTGAATTACCTTGCAACACGCATTCTTTCCATGCGAAGACAGCATTTTTGTTCAAAAAAGGGAAATTTATGTATTTGGTTGTATCAACCAGCATGTCGACCAGTCGCACCAGTACATAATCCACATACTACTCGCACTTGGATTCTCACGTTTATTTCCTTTGCCGTTTTCCAGAAAATTCTCTCTTCGCACAAGGAGACACACAAAGTGCATAAATACCGCATGGCGATGGCGACCTTCACCGCGTTTGCATTGTGGCGGCGCACAATTTATATATTTAAATAAATGGAAAAAAAATGGCGACAAAAACCGCGTGCCACCAAGTGCGTGAATTGATTAATATGCTCCCCGTGTGGCGGCGTGCGACTGCGTCTCCGGGCGAGAGCTATTTTTGCACGACTGACATTGATAAGGCATGGCGTAGAAAGACAAAAACAAAGCGCCATTTTGGGTGCGTGTGATATGCAACATTGCACCATTACCCTCGACCGTTCAAATACAACTTAACAAGTGTTGATTTATACACAAGTCTTTTTTGAATATGTTGAACCCATGCTCGAAAACACTGAAACGCTTCTTCAAATGTGAGTTGCCTTTTAGAAGTCGACTTTCAAAATGCTTGTTATTTCCTTCATAAAGCAAATACAAAAAACCAATAGAACAAATGACACCGCAGGCAGTGAACGTTAAGCAAGCAATATGTATTTACATTGTGCGAAGGAAAATCAAGTGGCTTTTGTACCTTTTTCATTACATTCCATCCATTATCGACATCCTCCTTGCGTATGGGTGAAACCTCACACAGCGATCGAAGCCACATAATAAAA
>JAOEFI010015670.1:0-11547 GCA_034621735.1 Anopheles plumbeus | reverse complement strand
GGGGGGGTGAGCAATGGCTTTATTTCCCAAATTGAATTATTTGCATTTTATCGCCATGGAGATTACCATTTTAATATACCTTTTGTGCGACAATTAGCGGCATCGCCGTTTGATGCGTAGAGGGCGTGTGGGAAGGGACCGGAGCAGGTGAACAGGGGGGAAGATGGTATTCCCAGTATTTCGAAATTTTACTGTTGCCTTCAAACGACGATTCAGCTTAACTGTGTTAAAGTGCATTCGTTTATGGTGTGACATTACAAATCACAACCGTTCACTCCACAGTTTGGAATATTTCTAAAACATCCGTCAAACGTTTTGAACGTTTAATATATTTTCAGCATTACTCTACTTTTCCGAACAACGTGCTAGACACTCCAAAGTGTCTCTTTAAAGGACGAACCTTTAAAGCTCGTAAATTTGATTTCCTGTTCCAACAGAGTTCATATTGCGTGTCGACGGAAGCATACAGTGAGGTGTTCAGATCTGTTAGCCATCCAATCAATCTGCCGCTCTGTTTGCTTCTACTCAACATAGAAACACGGCCGGGGGTGCAGGCGCAGGAACAGCCCACAGATTCTTCCCCCTTCCCACCAGCGACACCGACGACCCTCCCGGAGGTTTCACTTTCATTCCGCTTTCTCGCGCCCCACAGTCCATGGTCGGTTTTTTAGCAAAATCATCGTTCAATCATAAGCGCTTCCACCATGACCGTGATATTCGAAAAAAACAAAAAATATGTATAGACAAATTAAACGAAGAAGGTTATATTTGACCCCCGATTCGTTTAGGGCACACCGTGACGCATCTGTAGGGGGAGGAGACGGAAAGTCCAAAAAAACGACCGGCGACCGGATCGGTTCGGATGATGCTGGAAGGTTCGGAAAAATAAAACTCCCGTTACTCCGAACACCGAAACGGTGCTTGCGCTTGCCGTGGACAACGACGTCTTCGGGGAGTCCGCTCGAATCCGGCAGACGTTTCGTTTGGGCCGACACGACGGGCTGCCCGTAACCTATTTATTCGTTCACCTTGCCGGGGCCGCCGGGAAACACGATGAGTTCGGTACACTTTCACTCGCGCGCCGGATTGAAAAGTGTAGCGGTGTGCATTAAAGAAAGTTTTAGGTTTTCGTTCTCTGGGCACAAGTTTTTCGAACAGTTTTTTTATGTTTCCTTGGACTTTCTTTTCACTATCTTTATGTGACGAGTATTGTGTGTAGATTCTGTTGATCAGAGGATATATTATTCTGAAGATAGTTAACAAATCATATTTCATCCTCGATGATGATATAATAATATTCTAACAAACAAACACTTTGTCTCAAGCTGCCTTAGAACAGACTCATTTCATTCATCATTCATCATTCATTACCGTCCAGAAGTCAGAAAGCGTCCAAACATCTGTAGAATATTTTACCGGTTGTCAAATCGCGAGAGAAAATAAAAAACGCATCCTGTTCCTGTGCTAGACTTTGTTACACTGTCCCAAATTCATTTCCAAATTCATTACCAAGTTCATTACAATATTCACCACTGCCCAATTAACATTTACCTAATTTAACACATCATCTATTTTATTCAAACCTGTAAACCTTAGTGATTATTCCTGCGCAGAAGTATTCCACAAACATATCATTCCGTCCGTAAGCTTGTTCGCACGTATGCTTGTTCGAATGCCAAAAACCGGCGCGTCATCCCCTGGCGCCCTTCGCAAGCCTGCTGACGCTTCGGGGGGTTCTGCTCTCCCCCCAAAAAAAAAACAAAAAAAAAACAAACAAACAACAGAACATGTGAATAAATAGGTCGCTGAACTTGAAATCGATGCTGCGGTGAAAACGCAATCGAAAGTGAGACCTCGCGTCAATCCGGCGACCCGGTTTTCGGTTCAGGTTCACGCCGAGGCGGCAAAACCGGGATCCCGATTGGGCGGGAAAAGAAAGTGAACGTTCCTGCCGCCGCCGTCGCCGTCGCCGCCGCCGCCGCCGTTTCTTGGAAGCTGCCTTGGCCTAGAGTGCCCTATAGCGCCCCCTTGAGATCGGCTTCAATCCCCAATCGGCTTCTGCAAGCGATGTGCGCTTTTATTTGGGCGGATCCGCTCCCGACAAGAAGTTTACTCAGTGGCCACTTCACTTTTTTTCATCCCACGGCACGGCAGGACCTGGCCGGGGTCGGAAAAACGGAATCGACTAGTCGCAGTTGCTGGCCGCTTTTCACCATCAAACGGCATTCCCTTCGTCACAGATCCTTCGGCAAACAAAAAGGACACGCACAGCCGGCGGCGGACATTAATCATCGAGTTGGCGAACGGACAACGGGCGGGCCGAACAGTGGGCGTCGATGGGCCCGCAAATGGATACGGACGGAGTGTTTGGACGGATGGACGACGACTAAATAAGGACTACGGGTGGCCACTTTTCGATTCTCTCAAAGCGATGCCGGCATTCCCCCTGCCATCAGGAGCCGTTAACGTTTCCCAACAAGTCGAAAACTAAATTAACCGCATACGGAGGGAAAAGCGGTTTCGCCGGTAGCAGGTACCATCGTCCGGAAAAGACGCACGGACCCCGTACTCCGGCTTTGGGAAACTCTTTCCCTGGGGCACTCGCTAGGAATTCCATCGAAGTCCCTTACCCTTCCGGCGAGTGGCCCGTACAGTTTTGTCAAGAGCGATTTCCCGGAAGAAAGGGGTAGTAAATCTTCGTGGAACTTGTTGCTGACTGAAGGACGAGTCAATAAACTCAACCCCATCGTAAAATGGGACGATTGCAAACCCCATCTAGATGTGAAGGTAGTCTCTTTGTGCACAGCTCGAACGGCTCGAATTCGAGCAAAAATATATGCATACCACAAAGGCTCTGCCGTGTTCCAAAAGCATTAATTACGTTGAATCATTTGTCTGCACTGTGAGGAAAACGAAAGTTTAAACAGTGGAAATCGTCCCTCCCAACACTCTCTCAGATCCTAAATTCATTTTTCATTCCTTGAAGAATTCATTTTCATACAATAGTCGCTTAAGGGGCCGATTGTCTTCGAACGTGAAAGCTCGCCAAACCAACCCCCACCAAGGGCCGATCGCTCGCGTTTTCCCTGTTCGTTTGATGGCCACCTAATGACTTTCGTTGATTTTAAGACCCGACCACCCTCGTTATGGCCCGGCCTGTCGTTTATGGTAATTGACGCAAACCGTCCCAACCGTCCACCGGGGTCCATTTTCCTGGGATTTTGGAGTAATATTTGTACCGGAAAATTTAACAAGCAAACCGAATCGAAGAAAACCAACGCAAAAGGCGAATAATAGGGCGGCAAAGTGCGCCCGGATGGAATTGTTAAAAAGTCATGGCAACACACCGAACAGGTGGAACCAATCGCGAACCCATCAAAGCAACTTTTCCGATACCGTGCCGTCGCCGGTCGCCTGGCCGGAAAATGTGGGGCGATGCTAATTTTATTTGATCCGATGGTTCCGAAGGCGACCGAAGGGACGCGGACACGTAATTGCGCACGAAACCAGGGGGATAAGACGTTTTAATCTTTCACGTTTTCTTCACCCGGTGTTTCATTTCGGGGCTTTTTTCTTTTGCCCGTTTCTTCCCCGTCCCGAACAAAAGAATGCCCCAAGTGAGAAGCTGTCAAGGAGACCGCCATCGGATTCTTACCTTTTTTCTCAGCTATTCTTTAGTCCTTTCGTCTATCCGATTCAAAGGACGACTTGCGTCGGCTTCGACCATGTCGATCGGGTCATTTCATCAATCGAGTGATATGCTTTTCCAGTTTTCTCTTTTCTCATTACTCTCCAATGATTCGTTAACCCCTGAAAGGTCGGTTCCAATTGTACAACCTATCATGTATTATATGCTAAAGTTTTGTGGGTTAACAATAATACAAATGCGATTTGGGTTTGATAGATTTTCATAACCTTCTCGAACTGTTGCTTCTTTGCTCAATGTGTTGTAATGTAGTTATTTCCAAATTTAATAATGTTAAACAAGTGTTTGCATTGCTGTGCGGTGTGTCAACACGGGTTTAATGTTTAATAATTATGTTATCAACGCAATGCAAATAAAAACTTTACATCAGCCCTGCAATATGTGAGGAGGCATCATGCAAAACTCCAGTCCATGGAAAAGTCAAACATAATCTACCCCGATCCTGAAACCCTATACTGGCACGTCCTTTAACAACTACCGACGTGGTGCCCTATAAAGCATCGCCACGATTTATCAACATCGACAGCACCCACGTCCAATGTTTGGATTGTTATTGGACATAAATTGGAGCCGCAAACGGTGACACAGTGGAACCACACGCGCCACGTGCAACTTTTCCGACAAACGGCCCGCTCGGCCACCCACCAACACCCCGGGGGGTCGCGTTTGAGGGTGCAAGTGCATCCTGCATTTTCGACGGAACCACCGACGCACCGGAGAGAGCAGCAACCGCAACAGTTCGGACGGAAAACTTCCGGCCAACCTGTTGCGCACGTGTTCGTGCCGTCGGGCAGGATAATAACGTTCCACCACCGCCGCGGGTCGACTCGTGGAACACCCCCCCCCCCCCCCGCCCCGTAGCTGCAGTGCGACCGTTTGCGGGAAAACATTCGGCGGAACTCGTCGTACGTGCCGCGTCGCGTCGGGAGTTTTCGATTGTGTCCTCCTACCGACCGAACAACCTGCTTTTAGAAGTAGACAGCGTGGTTTGGTTTAGTTCTTCTCATTTTCCATTTTTTGTGCATGGGTTTCGTGACCTGAGAGAGTCCATCATTTGTGCATTAAAATGATCCGCAGGTTTGGTTTTCTATAAAGTGTGAACCTTCGCACACACTAGTGTGGTGTTCCGTTTTGTAATCAGTTCAGAAGCCTCGAAATGTGAACAATGCGTTGGGGAAACCGTTCCCGGAATACGGTGATGTTACCAAATGCACTATCTACACTTTCGATGTTTCAAAGTTGTCGTTTTCGGGTAACAGTGACCTTTCAGGGCATTTGTCGCAACACGCAACAATATAATAATCATTAGCATGCAAATATAAATAGTTATGAAAGCGATGAGTGGGTTTGAAAATGTTTAAAATGTAACACTAGAATCTGTCCTACATCGAACACATAATAGGTGAAATGAAAGTCTTAAAATGGAAGACTCAAGTGCCGCCATTTTAAAACAAACCTAGTGAATTATTATCCAAAGCGTGTAAAATATGTGTTTACAACATTAGTGGTTTATTTATTAAGAAAGTAGTAATGCCTGCAATGAATCGGTACAATCAATTAAACGGTTGATAAAACTCGCAGGATAAATAGCTGTACGTAGGAAATGCAGCAATGGATGGCGGATTTAGTAACCGTTTTCAGTCGAAACAAAATGACACGTTTCTATCATTATACGCTCCCTTCCTAGTCCCTGTTGGCATCCAGTCAGAGTTCCTTATTGTTAGGTAAATCAAGTGATAACCCCCGAAAGTGTCTGTCTGACTGTGTGATGCTCACCACGAGGAAAGAACATTACCAAACAAATGAAAAACACTCGCGATGCTATGCGATAAGTCACAGAAGGCGCCATAGCGTCTGTGGCGTTGATTTTCTCGCTCACACACCGACACAAGCTTTGGGACTCCAGCAATAAGCCTTAATCCCTTTGACAAACGAACACACCGGATTTGCGAGCATCGTACTCGGGCTTCCGCAGGACAAGGACAATTTTCCAGTTTCCAGCGACACCCGGCGGAAGCTAGTTCCCCGTCGTCAATCCTGCCTCAACTGGGGGTTGGAGTTTATGTTTCCACATTATCCATTTATCATCAACGACGGCGAAGAGTGGTGGTTCCAGTTGCAAACACTGTTTTTTGTCTATCGCTCCATTAACGGGCACTTGCGATAATACAGCCCCATTGGTACGTGTGCACTGCGATCTAATGTAATGTCTCTCTTAGTATTATGAAAGAGGAGAATTGAAGATGCCGGGAAAAAAACCCACACCTACTATATTCCACACTCACAAACTGACACAGCTGTAGCCGACAACGTGAAGGTCGGCTTTAAAGAAGCTTTGTGGATCTACTTGGAAAGCCACACAAATCCGGGCGAGAATCTCGAGTGGAAACATTTTTCCAAAAATCCCCGCCCCCTCCCAGTAGCACGCCATCGATCAGCCGGAGATGGAAATCCACGCCGGATCGACAAAGGGCAGAACAGCCCAGCCGCAACCCTGGCGAACCTCCCACGGGTTTTTCGCAGAACAAACACAGTTCCGGAAAACATTATACCTCCGTCGACCCTCTTTACATACTTCAAAACGTCCGCTTATCAATGTGGTGTGTATCGTTTTTTCCTGTGGATGGGTATAACTCATTCCATAGATTTTCCTGAACTTATTCAGTTTTCCTTTTCTTTTCTTTTTTTTGAATCCCACGAGCGATTCCCGTTTCTATTCGTCAATATGAATTTTCATCATGATCTAAATACATAAATTCATCTTGTATTTTTGGCCACCAGAGAGCAAGAGAGAGAGAAAGCGAGAGTCGGCTACAATACCTATACAGTTTAACCTAGATATCCAAGTGGGCAGGGATGAATGAAACAACCTCCATCAAACGAGAGCGAACGTTTGGGATTTTCCGTTGTAGATTTATTCTCAGGACAATTTCAGATTCTCAATGGAATTGAATGAATTTTGATTAGATTATCGTCCCACCGATTGAGTAACGTTATACTTTTTCGCTTTCATTTCCATTAAGGGTAAGGGGCTTTCATTTCCATTAACTTCCTTGAACAACATTTTTGGGGATGAAATTGTCAACCCGAATCAAATAATTGTGAAAGTTTGACGTACACATAAAGTAAGGGTAGCAACACTGAACACACTTTCCAAAGGGGAAAGGGACTCCAAATTCTATGATCGAAAAGACCAAACCGAGTTCTCAAACCGTATTACAAAACGCTCGGTTTAATGAAACGATTCTCTTCGTGGCAACGAGTGTCGATTTTTTTGTTGTTGACACAAAAGTCAAAGTAGAGTTCGCACGTACGTTCCAAACGTTGCCTGTGATTTGATGCTAATTGCCCTTCGAGAAGGAAGCGCCCTGTAATGGTAATCACATTTTCCATGCAAATGACTTGCCAAAAATACGCGAAAGAATCGAATAAGGCCCAACGACAGCGACGCTGCAAGGCGAATGCTGATAAACATACAACATTGAAACATCAAACGTCCGTAGCGTCTGTTAATGAAGCCGTCATAACCTGTGGCGACTCATACTGGACGCATCGGCACTGGACGCGTTTGGCAAGGACGTCCGGGAAACGCAAACAGTAATCAGCGCTCGTGTGTGCGTGTGTGTGTGTGTGTGTAGGTCGCCGGTGGTGAATAGCGTTTCATTTCCATCCACGCCCGATGCCACATGTATTTGTGTGCTTGTGTGTGTATCCCAACCGCAGGGACACGCACGCCTGCTCATCCGTTCGATGGGGCAATTTTGTTTCGTTTTTCTTTTCTGTTTTCCCCAGTCCCCGGAGAAGGACTCGCTTCGGGCGCCAAGAGAATGAGGGGAAAGCGAACCGCCGGAATTACCACATCCGGACATGCATAATTTAATTTTCTATCAAAACTTTTTTTCTTCACCCACTTTCGCACCCCCGCGCTCTCCCTCCCCTTTTTTCCCATTTCCACGCTGGGAACTTTTTTTTCCTCCCGATGCACCTGGTCCCGATGGTATACGACCACGCCACAGTTTTCCTCGTCGTAATCAATTTCGGTGCTTGACCACCGGTACCCCGGTGTTCTTGTTTTCACAACACTCCCGGGACCGCGGATCGCGCCCTCCCGGATACATGCAGGTAAAGGGCGGCACGTTTGGGATTGGTAGTGGAGTCATATGGCAGTATAGTGGTGGTGGTGGTGTTGGTGGTAACGAACTACAGGCGAACAGTGGAGGAACCACCCCCGTCCCAGCAGAGCATGGGGCGCACGGAAAATAGCTACCGGGCGTCTGATGATTTTCGTCTAATCGGTTAGTGATTGGAAAAGTTGGCCTCCCGCCCGCGTGGGTGGCTGCAGCAACAGTTTTCTAATAAGCCACACGAAGCTCGGGTGGCGTTTTGATCGATGATTCAATTAACCCGTTTTTTGTTTCTACCCCTTACGAACGGGTTCATTATTCACCAGGGGCGTATGGAAAATGCGGATGCTTTCACTGTATCGAAATAGCTTTTTACTCTGATAATCGTGGCTATCCGATTTCATATCGTACCCTGCACACCTTGCACCGATGCACATGGGGAGATAAACTTAAACTTTCCGGTACATGTGTATTCAAGATACACTAATAAATTAAGCGATACGGCAACACTGCCGGCATTATACAACGTTTTTTATTGCATCTACTTAGAAAATACTTGTTTATATCTGAAATAATAATTGATGTGAATAATTTAAAATTCATCTGAAAGGAAAATTATAAGTGCAAATAATGGGTTATTTTCACTGCAAGGATAGCTGTATTTACATCATGATAAAACAACATAGTAAAAATAGAATTAGTGTTCTATTAACTGGTGCATAAATACTTTCTATACCTTTTTAAATTTAATTTTACATCATTTTGAAACCGAAATGAAATGGAAAGTGAACCAATTAGAAATACAAAATGAAATGGCTGCGTACACGTGAGCTGGCGCTATTTCCCCATAGATGGCGCTAGAGGTACTCAAGACGAGATTTCGATCCCGCAGCCTTTTTTATAGCTACGGAATCACATCACGATTTTATTCTTAAATTTAAACGTAATTTGTTTTACACGAGAAAATGTACATTGTAATCGAAGTGCCCGATATTTAATCAATGTAGTTAAAGTATATTTGTTTCTTTATCATTGACAGAATGCTGCACCCAGCTTTATGCGTCAATGTTGAAATATCATGAATGCATCCTTGTGCATGGCAGTAAATTTTTATATTTCAACTGAAGATTTATTGTACGTGAAACAAAGGCATATAAAACAATTGAGCAATAACCACATCGAAGACACTTCCGGCCACTTCAATTGATGTGAAAACAAATGTGCGATACGGATTAATCATTTATGTTATGCCAATCATGTCCCGAGCCGTGTCTTCCAATGTTTTGCGTGCTACCTACCACGCCAAAGCAGTATGACCATTTTAACACCTAGCTTGGCACCTTCAGCGAAAACGATTGGCAACAACAAATTTTAATAGTGTGTCGAACGATTTCCGAACGGAAACACTCTGGTTTAACATTTTCAGTAGACGAAAGCGATGATTTATCAGCATTAAGAATGTTTCTTCACAATTGTGGCAAACATACACCTTCATTTGTATTCTCATGACATTGAAATGAACGCTGCACATGTTCGACTACCAATTCGAACCCTCAGTACAGCAGGGAGGCTAAAGTATGTGGTCCTATCGGTTACCGTCCGTACCTCACAATGATCTCATCTTTTCGCGGTTCGAGGACGATCGACAACCCAATGGACAAGGAGTGTTTAATTTGTCAGGCATTTTCTTCCAGAGACTGATTTCAAATGTAAACATAGTTAGTATTGAATAATTCTTACTTCAAAGCAACAAACATGTTTGCTCTCTTGAAGACTCTTTTATTCTGGGTTGACTGTATTTTTAAGTTAGATTAGCTTTCATATATATAGTAGAACGATTTGATATATATAGATATAGTTTAGCGATCGAAATTGAATGTGTTCGAAATTTAAAAAATTACGAGATATTTTCAAAGAAGACTCAATGCCGTTGCGGTATCGTTCAAGAAATAAACAAGTAAACAGGAAAACACGTCGTGCAATTGTACACCGGCCCTCAAGACCACACGCCGAAAAAAAAACTCATCCTTCACCGGCTAACAAACCACCGGCAAGTCAGTCAGCAAGACCGGCGAGGTCAGACAAGGAGTAGCTCCTAGCGAGCCAAGGAATTCATAAGTTTATTCCGACACCTCTCACCCCCCCCCCCCCCCCCCCCCCCCCCCCCCCCCCGGGTGGTGGCTCTCGGGCGCCATGTTTGGAGATCTTTACGATTCTCCTCTGCCGGGAACTCTCCCGCTCTAGCCCCGGCACCCCTCCTCCAGGAAGGTCTGCCCGCGAAGCGTCGCCACTACTGACAGCACCGGCGGAGGTCACGTCAGCAGCTGTGTGTGGAACCGAAGGCACTGGCTATACACGTACCACAGATTGGTCGGAGATTCGTGCCCTTTTAAGGCGTTACGAATGAAAGTGACTTTTTGCTGCGCTCTTTTGCGTCGTCGGTCTTCCCGCAACTGCCGCTGGCCCTATCCTTTGGGGTGGCCTGCCAGTAGTCGCGACCTACAACCGACGATCGATTGGGTGGACCACGTACCACTGGTCGGGCTGGGCTTCTCTCTATCTCGCGATCGTGCCTTTCGTGGCACCCTTCCGGCCCGTGTGTGTTCGCCATCCGTGGAATGGCCATTTTTGGCACACACATTAATCCGGAGGTATCCGAAAGGTAACCGAATTTTAAAAACATACCCATTCCACTCACCGACAGGGACATCCCTATCCGGACCCTATCGGGGTGTCGGACGGGGTGGCCCTTTGGCTAGACCATATGCTCGATCGATGGCGGAAAGGGGCTGTTAGAACGAGTGCCACCAAACTCGAGTGGCGCTAGATCGCACGACGGGACCGGAAAAGCGGCATCTCGAGCGTAAACAAATGTGCACCCACACACCCGCTGGTAACGCCGGGCGGTAAACAAATTTTCCCGACACCACCTCCCCGCGAACGATGCTGCGGCGTTCGAAGAGGAAGGAACTGTGTGTATGTGTACGTTCTAGCAGTTCGCGCGATCGCTTCGAAGGTGGAAACCTTTCTGCGCAGACGCCCAATCACTTCGCGCATGTCCGCCAACGAAGGCTGTAATCGATGCGCTCAATACAAACGGATGAGGCACACTCGTCCTACTGATGAATGTTCATCGGACAGAATTGGGAAAGTGTTTTGTACCGGTTCCTACCTCCTTCTTCACTCCAGTGTCATAGAAGAGAAGTATCGCTTACACTTCTTCGCATTTTCAAAACACGTTCGTCAAAAGTGCATTGAAAATACTCTGAGAGTCAAGTAGTTGAAGTAATAAACAACCCGGACACACACATAAGCCCCATTTATTGCAAATTTGTTGAAATTTCACACAGCAACAGACTGCGACATAAAATGTGCATTATAACCAGATGGAAAAACCTTCTCGTACCGGTGTGCGCCACCGTGTTTTCCTCACCCACCGTACCACCACCGGTCAACATATATGCGTACGTATAACCGCCCCGTTCCAATACACTCGCTCAGGTACTGCCGGTCGCTGCCAGGCGCGATCGTAGTCAACGTTCTCGGCTCGATCGGTAAGCACGCGTTTTAGTTCCCTCAGTTCGGTGCAGTGCAAGAGGCGGGCCGCGGACCCTGCAGCCTAACTCCGGTGAAGGTGTGGGAGTATCAGCATAAACGGATCAACGGAGGGCGCAATCGACAGGTGGATCTATCGAGCGGATGGCAAGGCCTCTCCTT
>JAOEFI010015669.1:0-11554 GCA_034621735.1 Anopheles plumbeus | reverse complement strand
CCCCCCCCCCCCCCCCCCCCCCCCCCTTAAGGGTGTAGTGGAGACTCATTAAAAAAGTACTGGGGGAAAACGAAAAGCAAAAGCCGAAGCCGAAGTAGGCACGGGAGTGGTCGGGAAATCCGTCGACGTGAGGATCCCGAGTCGAGCGGAACAGTGCCGCACGTTATCCGGGCCGCCCAGGTTTGTTCCGTTAGCTGCAAGTGGTTGGGCAAACTTTTACGTCATTCAAACGGTGAGGAGAAACGGGAAAACAAAACCAGAACGGCGAACGTGAAATAAGACCTCTCCGGGACTTCGACTTGGTTGGCGTCACACAACTGCACTGAAACTGCGGCACACAATATGTTAATGGCCGCCGGCCAGTGCAGTGGCGCAACTGGATTACCAAAAAACCAGCCCTGCTGTGGATGCTGTTGTGAGAAACGCAGCCAAATTGCCAACCGAAAGCGGTACTGTCTTCGGTAGGGACTTCGGTTGTGCAGAAACGAAGCGATAGTAAAAACAGGAAGAAATTGGAGGAACAAAAAAGGCACACATTATAATTTGGGAGCAGAGTGTGGTGTGCCCGAGAGGCATAGGCACGCATTCTCGGCATACTCGCAGTCAACAATTTGACAAGGAGGGATCCCAACTCGACGGACTTTCCGAGCGAGGGTTGGTGGAATTTACTCGCGATGGCTCGATGGGACGAGGCAGGTCCCGCTAGGGACAGCGCCGAGGGGCCTGGGGCCATAAACAACGCATTCTTGCCGTGAGTCAGCGAGTGCAGGGTCCCGCAATAGCTTACCGCCGGTATAGCATCGGAACGCATCGATCTTGGCACGGTAGTTAAACGTCAAATGGCGCTGTAGGTTCTGCGTGGTTCGTTCCTTTCTCGTCCCGTCCATCTCGTTCGCCTGTAGTGCAGGGTCGCGGGGAAAGGGTTGGCCTCAGCCCCGGCACCCATGCTAGTGCGGCCGGCAACTTTCGTCTGCCGGTGTGCTGTATGCTAACTTTAGGCGCGCCATCAAAGACGAGATCGTCCGTGTGCCTTTTTCTTTCTTCTTCTTTCCTTTTTCTGGATGCTGTCAGTTGCTGTCAACTCCTAGTTTGGGGGTCCCGCACAGCGCCCCGCGCCGGTGATCGATGACATTCGTTGGCACTCGAGATGCGATACATTGTGTAATCGCATCCAGCAAAACCGGGAAGCAACCAAGATATGGGGTGGCCCTGCTGAACCCCCGGCCTATAGTTTTGTCGACCCGATCGACACTTCCCGAGCGTCGGCAGGGGGTACGCCAGTTCTCTCTTTTTGTCTCTCTTTGTATAACTCTCTCTCTCGCTCTTGATTCCCACTTTTCGCACTCCTGAGAAAATGGCAAATAAACGCGTAGAAAAACACTCAGCGGGAAAGGACCGGGAATGTTGCAACGGTGTGTCGGGTGGTCCGACGGGCCGGATCGCGCTGTTATGACGTTACTGATTCGATTAGGCACTGCTGATTAGCGGCCCCGCATCGCAACTGCGCCTGCACTGCGGGAAGGAAATAAAAGACCAACCAGCGTCGTCGCTGGTCACTTTTATTTGAGGGTTTCGGCGATTCGGGGCTCGCACACCTCGCAGGGACTCGAAGGTACACACACACCACCCCGCGGGGAGTAATCCGGAGTCCCCGGCGTACCGGGCTCCTGCCCGCGGACGAAACGGTTGCAAAAGTGCAACAGGCGAAAACCGGGAAGCGACGCCACAGTAGGGTGCCACAGCAGGGAATCCATCCCGGTAGCGATGAGTCTCCCAACTGAACATACACAAACAGAGAGATACTCGGGATCACCGGGGGGCGCATCGGTAAGGCATCCTAGCACTGCCACGGTAGCCGCTGCACGGTGCGTCCTGTCACTATACTGCCACGGCGAGCTGGGCCATCCCGCTGTGCCTCCGAGTGCCAGTTCCTGCTGCTTCCTGCAGCGCGGGAAGTTTTTTTTTGATTTTTTGTTGGTCTTGCGGTAGCACCTTTAGTGTCGGCGATGCGTCGAGCTGCTGCTCCAGTTGCTCCTGTGGTGGCCGCTCGCGCGCGGCGTTGCGCCCTGCGTTCGGTCCCATTGTCGGACCACTTCGTGCCGACACACTTCCTAACTGTTGCGGTTTGTTCGCTGGCTGTAGCTGGTGCTCTGCTGTTGTAGCCTTTTTGCTTCCTCTTTGATTCCATATATATTATTTTCCCCACTCCTGGAAACTGGAACTGGGCCCTAAAAAAACACACACACAAACGGTGGACTCCCGTTGCGCCCGTGTGATAATAATCGCAACGGTTTGGCTTCCCCGTGGGTCGCCGACGTAGGGCCAAGGGGTTTTTGGATGAGTTGCACCCAACGCGCGATGGCGCTAAACAGCTTAACCGTTGTGATTGTGTGTTTAGAACAACAGCAAAAGAACAGTAAAACGCACACGCATTTGTAATGATTAATTGACGAAGCGCCTTGCCCCGTTTGGTGGTGGTGTTGATCGCATTTGGGGTGCACATATTCCCACACTGTAAACTAGGAACTATCACTTCGGACGGTTGGTATAACACCGGAGTACGTCGGGAGGAATGAGTCCTGACCAAGTGGCCGGATGGTGCAAGCTGGGAACGATTATCCCCCACCTCCCCTCCAAAACTTCTCCTTCCACCTAACACCACCAGGTCACGCTTACGTGACCTTTCGGCGGACATCAAATCAAACTGTCAGGCGGGCACGCGCGGCATTGACCGGAAGCGGCTACCGTAACCGTACCATAAAGCACCGCTGGTGGAAGCTTGGGAAGGTGTCGGAAAACTCACTCACCGGCTGAGGCCTGCCTGCCTGCCTGCCATTAGCCGCCCGCCATTAGGCACGGCCAGCGGGTGTGTTTGGAGTTTAGGGTGGTTTGGGGGAGAGTATTCACTTAGGACGTCGCATGTCGCCTGTGTTCTGCTCGCGGAGGAGAAACAAACGTGTCGGTCTAAATATAGGCTTTCGGTCAACGTGATGCTACTATTTAAATTGTTTCATCGTGGTGTTTAGCCTGACAATGGGCGCCATTAGTACTAATTCTACCCTGACCACTTCAGGGCCACTGGACCGGTCTCGGTCCACGTGGTTTCCCGTGCGTGGCTTTCCGTTTCTGGTCCTGCTGTGACTCATGGTGGCGCCACGCACCGCCTAATGTGGCGCACTTTACGAAGGGGGCTTGGATCGAACTACCGTTTTGGGCTCGTTTGGCAGGTGCCGTACCTGGGACGTCCTCCTCCTCCAAGTCGCCGACGTGGGGCATTGGACGTACGGGTAGCCACACCGGACAGAGCGTCACATCCTCAGTGTGTCAGAGTGTGTTGATGGTGTCCACTCCACTCTTCTGATATCCGACGTGAGGCCATCATTAAGCAGTTGCCAGTTGGAAACTGGAAACCGAGACACAAACCGGACTCAAGGGCCAAACTAAACAAAACTAATTAAAATTGTTGCAATGTAGCAACAACTGCCCATGGGAACGTCCGCGCCTCTTTTTTTTCCCGTGCTGGTCATTGGAAGTATCCGCTACCTGTGTCCGCGATTCGACGAATGGCTTGTGAGATCTTTTCTCTCATCAGTTATGTCCCCAGGTGCTACATACTTCACTGATTGTCTCTGGTTTACCCCTGGGACCCCTCGGGCGGAGGAGGTGGAAAACTCATTATGATGCCGGCCCCCCAAGTATCATCCACAATGAAGCATATCGGGACGGCGAACGCCCGGTCCCAGACACCACAGATTTCCACGAACAGCGTGTAGAGTCCACGTCCACTCAATCACCGACCGATGGGGAATCAATTAGCTCGCGATGGATGGTCCGGCGACACTGGGACCTAATAACGGCCGTTCGGGGCGAAGCCAGGAGGGCCCTTCGGTGGAAATCGCTGTCGAAATGCACATCCAGCATCCAAATGGGAGTTTTCGCCCGCCTCGAGATGTGTTCTGCAAACTGCACTCAAACTCCAGCGTCATTAAATCGGCGCACGAACACGCGATGCCGGCCTGATGCTCATCATCTGCCGGGCTACCTGCCCGACTTTGCACTGCTGGCATACAATGTCTCCCCAGATGGGAGAGAAAGAAAGAGAGAGAGAGAGAGAGAGAGAGCGAGGGGACATGGGAAGTATACGAAAGCCAGCGTTCGCCAGCTCGATGGAACGCACGCTTATCGGCTCGATGGCTCATACAACCGTGCCGCGGGTTCGCCAGCGGCTCTGGAGCGGTTCAGCGGAGTCCCGGTCGCTGCCACACGCTAGCGCTCGGCAGCCTAGCGGTCTAAGGCCGGAGTGGAGTTCCGCGCGGAGCTTTCGCCGGTAATGAGGCGGAGATTCTGCCGCCACCGTTCCCGTGCTCCGGCCGCTCCTATCGGAAGGTCGCGCGATCTATGCTCCGGCCGAGGTGGCCGCACGCACCGAAAAGCAGGACACGCACTATTTGCATGAGAATATGCATGCCGGTTCTCTTGGTTTACGCTAGGACCCGGGAAGACACACTCCACACACACACAGGGTAGGCCCCATTATCCAAATGGTAAATAAATGCTCTGCCCTTCGCTACTTGCGGCAATGCAACCGGCGTCGTGGCCTCAGCTGGTTACAGCTCTACACTCCACTCCACGGCCCCCCTTCCCCCCCGGTCGGTCCACCAGGGATGGCTCCTGGGAATTGGCGCGTTCTGCACACAACGCCAACATTGTTGTGAATCTCGGCACGATAACATTGTTTCTCCGGCGTACCGAAATTAGCGTTGCGAACTCGAACCCCGCGGGGCACCACCGCACTCAATCACACACACGCACGGCCGGCACTTTTTTGTTGTTGTTTCCGTGTGGTTTTCCCCCTACCCTTCGCCCTTCATCATCAACATGCGACCTTTCTTTGACGTTACTTCCCGACTTTTGCCCGCTGCACTCTTCTTCATTGGCCTGCCCGCGCCTTCCCGGTCATCCTGGGCGTCTGTACCACAAACCAGACCTCCCTCCGGGGGAGGTACTTCCCGCACCGATGGTCCTCTCCAGTGGCAAGGGCCAATGGCCGCCCGCGATCTTCCCGAATCCTTCAGAAGTCGTGCCGTAGCCGTTCTCCGACCTTACAATGTGTCAACGTGTGAGTCGCTCAGCTGGCGGCTCGGCTAACGACGTTGTTAAGCCCGCACGGACGGGGTTGAACTATTCCACCCATCCCCACCCTCCGTGGGACTTGCCGGTCGTGCCGAGTTCTGCATTCTGCTGCAGAAAAGGAAACCCAGAACAGAGATTCAAAGTGCTGCTCCCTGGCAGCGACTCGAGTTAATGAAGCGACGGTGTAGCGACGGGAACACGGAAGCAGCTGGCACGTCAGCACCGATCGGGAGGGGCGGGGGGCGGACCTCACTCTAGACTAGGCCTAGCACAATGTTGTGCATCCTTGGCTGCGGTCGGGCGCCGGGGGCCAATCAATATAAATATCCGCTCCGTCCGCACACGAACATCGAATCGAAAGGATGACCGCGGATGCTGGTGCCCGAGAGGCGGGTGTCCGAGACGAAACAGAACAGGGGGTTGGCCTCATTAGGGTGGCCTGCCACCGCGACCGTTTCGTTCGGTCGCTCGGAACGGTGAAACCGATCACCGGAAACGGGCGGCTCACCGGGCCGGGCAATTGAATTTAAAGTGGCATTGAACATCGACAGAGAGAGTGAGAAAGAAAGAGAGGGAGAGAGAGAGAGAGAGAGAGAGTAAGAGAGAGAGAGGGAGAGAACATAACTCTTTACTCGCAGCCTGCGACCTTGACGGACGTTCCGGAAGACGAACGAAACGCTGCAGTAGCACCGCTTGTCTTCAGCCAGCCTTTTCTAGCAGTCGGCACGGACTTTTGACAGTTGCAGAGTGCGTAAGCAAAACAAGATGTGACACTAGAGTGACACGTCACGCAGTTTTTGACACCCAGCCACCGGAAGTGACAGGAATTAAAGACAAAGGAATGGTGATCCCTTCTTGGATGCGAAGGAAGAGAAAACATCTTGCCCATCTTGTCTTCCGAGGCTCGAAAATGACGGTGCACCCTTTTTTTCGTTTTTTTGTGTGTATTGTTCCTGAGTTTTAGTTTTGGGATTTTCGTTAAACTTTTCCCCGTTCACGAGGCAGAAATAATGCGTTCGCTGCATTAATGCTCTCGGGGCACGCGGTTCCCGTGATTGCGTTACGGCCCGGAATCACCCGCTTCCAGGAATGGACCCGTCACTTTACTCCGCTTGAAATTGGAGGGATGTTTTTCTTTGTTGGAGTGTGTGTGTGTGTGTGTTTTTTTTTATTCTCCCTTTTTCGATTTTGCCTTTTTTTTTGTTGGTTTTTTGCGCTCGTCTCTCGCTTCGGCGAAACGCGGCAAGAACAGTCGCGCCCGCGTATCCCACCAGGCGCCGACGGTGGAGTGTGGTTTTCGGTGGTTGCCTTCCACTCACCCCGACCCTTCACTACACCTCCCCCCTCAACCCGGCCATTCCGCGAACGATCAGTCAACGGCTAATTGGCGCCGCCGAACGTTTGCCGCACCATATAGTCACAGCTTCTAGGGCCCCGGCAAGGACCCCGGGTGAACCCACGCGCGGCCATTGGTGAACCATCCAGTTGGTGAACTAGGAGCCTTAAAGTTGGTTGATGGAACTTCCCGCGTTTCACAACTGTTTCGACCCCCGGGCGGGCTTCACGTTAGATCGTTTGGCCACCATATCATATCTTCCACCCAGGCCTTAGAACTTGTGAACCCGAAACTCACCTCGTCGAGTTTAAATTGAATTGAAAATGAAGCCCGTTCAGGTAGGAGGGTGGCGGAGACGGAGGGAAGGAGGGGGCTGTTAAAAACCCCCCAGAAAAGAAAAAAAAACGGCTCGACCGACTCGTCTTCGCCAAACACATCGAAATTGAAAATGAGGTTCCAGTATAAAGGGTTGGGGGGTGGGATCGCGCGGTGTAGGAAACTCCAACCAAAAACCTTTCAACAACAGCCAAGCGTTTAGTCAGGGGTGAGCAGGGTGGCCGGGAAAAAGGGGAAAGGCGTTTTGGGCTTCGCTTCGTTTAAAGATGGTTTTAATGTGGTGTAAACGATGGTTGAGAAAATGGACTTATTGGCGGCACTTGCCGTTGCTAGTATTATTATTATTATTATTATTATTGTTCTTCTTCTTCTCTCCTATTGTTCCCTCACTCTTGTTTTCCCACTTCAACGGCGACTGCATTCGTGTTTCGAACGCGGACGCGCTCCTGCAGTAGTACGTACGTTCATGTTTTCCGGACCGCTTTGGAGCCGCTGAGTGGCCCCCGGTTAGAGACCTAGGGAGAGACGCGGAATGGGGGTGGTGGGTGGAGGTGAAAATAGAACCCGGAGTGGAACAACAGAATCGGACCCCCCGCCGGGCGAGTGGTTTTCCAGCCAAACTGAGCCCGACTAAGAGACGTCCCTTTTGGGACGAAGAACGTTTTCTCGACAGTCGATCCTCGCTCGCATTAGGCAGCCCGTTTCCCTAACACACAGGAACAATGTTTTTTCCTATGCTTTCTAAACATCTGCGACTAGTTTCCCAAGACTGTGGCCGACTTCCCGGACCAACGACCAAGCGTCCAACGGTCCAACGCGACGGTGTTTTTCTTCCGCCCGCGAAGGTGCTTGCTTGCAACACTATAGATTTCCACTGCTTCTCCTTGGTGAATGCTGCGTGCGAAAGTGGCGCCAGCATCGGCCGGGAATAGTGTATGTGTGTGTGTGTGTGTGTGTGTGTGTGTGTGTGTGTCAACGGGAGCGTGTTAGGGAACGCTAGTGACCGATACAACAGACCAGGAGTCCTGACGCCCCGAAGTAGCCCGACGACGGACGGACGGGCGAAGAGACAGTCGCGATGATAAAATGTTGAGAGTCATTATCCCCCCACCTATCCCACACCACCCCGTCTCCCTCCTTAGCCCTCCGTATGCGCCAATCAGACCGGGCGGGTCTGTTTTTGATGTATTTATTAGCGGAACCCCGAAATTGGACCAATTTGAGGTTTCTGTGTTTTGTGGCGGGCGCCATTCAACCGAAACGCCAACCTAACGCCACCCTGCGCAACCACCCCCCCCCCCCACCTCCCCGCCGCTCTATGGCTTCCATCTAGCCATGCACCACCACCCCCACAACCTACCCATCCTACTGACTGCCTTCCTTGCCTTGAGGGCGGTAGGCCCTTTTTCATTTGCGCGATGACCACTAATGGCTTTTCCGCTTACGGGTTTTCGGTCATTTGCGCCTTCCCCACACTTCACTCCCCCTGCCTTCAATCCTGTTCGGGCAACCTATTGATTCGGTGAGCAAAAGGTGAGCTGCTAGGGTGAGGTGGAGAAGGTGGAGGCGATGACTTGCGCGTCCGTCCTGCACACACACACGCTTCGCACTTAACCGTGGCGAAGTTTTATTTGTTTTAACTTAGTCGAAGAAACTCCACATTACCGTTTTACCCTACACCCCTCACTCCCTCTACCAAATCCCTTCCCTTCTTCTCCCTCCCGGTTCTGTGGCGCCCTTCTGGGCTTTGCGCTCGTTGTTCTCGATCGATTTTCTCCGCCGCACTTTCCACCGAACGCCGCCCTGTTGTTGTCCCACATTAGAGATAAGGTGGTTGTGTGCACGCGCCCGCCCACCCACCCGCCCGCGACTGTATGTGCGTGGGGGTGGGGCGCACCCCCACCCGGGATGTGCTGAGGGGATGAGGGTGGGGTGGCCGAGTTCGCGTAACATTTGGCGATCCGGCATTGGCGAATGCTTTTAGGGCTGGTCGGCTGGAGTTTCCTTTCGTTGTTTTTTGCATTTCGTTTCGTTTTTATTTAGGTTTAGTTTTTTTTTGGCTCTCTTGATGGTCCCGCGTTTTTCGCCCGCGCTTTTTTTTTGGTTTTGCCGCTACTCTACTTTTGCTCCTTCGGCCGGGCGCTGCTTCTTTGTTTTGTTTTTGATTGTCTGTTCTATGTTCGTCTTCATCTAATACTATCTTCCCATTAGCTTGAGGCCATTTCTGTCTCACCCTCTCTGCCTCTCTTTCTCCCACTCTCTACCCGTGTCTGCTCACTCTCGCACATTCTCCCTTCGTTACATCTCTCTCTCCCACACTCTCCCACACCCTCTCTCATCCGTAATTCACCCGCGCACTATTACTTAAGCCCGTATTAACAATGCTCTATAATTATGTTGTCTTGAGGGTTTCAAAATTTATGTATTCTTTCGCCGCTCGACTCGCACTCCTCCCCCCCATTCCTCCTCGGCGCGGTGGCGGAGTGGCCGCGCTGCCTCGCCGTACCGACCGCAGTACGACGGCCTTTTTTTGCTTTCTTTCTATCTTTTTTCCCATTCCTTTCGTTCGATATTTTATTTTATTTGATTTCATTTTAGTTTCGCTTCGATTTGTCTTTCCATCTCTCTCTTTTTCTCTCTCTCTCTCTCTCTCTCTCTCTCTCTCTCTCTCTCTCTCTCTCTCTCTCTCTCTTGCGTCTTCTTTGCGCTGCGTTCGCTGGCTCCTGGCTTATATCTGGCTCCTGGCGCTCCGACATCGACCATGAGGTCTTCTACTCCTCCCACTACTGCCACCACCCCCTAACCCTTCCCACCCACCCACCCGCCCACCTTCCTCTTCGTGGGTCCTTTCCGTGGGCTCGGCACGCCGTTCTAGGCCGTCCGTTCAGTTTGTCAGTAGCCTCCGTCGCTGCCACCCTACGCGACCCATCGTCGACTATCGGTTTTTCGCATTACGCGATTTCCCAACCCTAGACACCGTAGTCGTTCCGTTCCAGGTGGTGAGTGAGTCAAGGTGAGCTACCCACGGACCGTAGGTCACCGACAGATTGAGTGATTGTGTTGCAGCTGGAGGTTTCTTCCTGCGAAAAGTCCTGTGAGGCACAATCAGGATGGGACTGTCCTAGGCAAAAGAAAAGTCTCAAGAAAAGCCTTCTAAAAGGTATCGTCGGATGGCATGTGGCAAATTGGGCAACATAGTACCGCTCGAGTCCTTGTCGCCAAAATCCGGACCACAAATTGTATTGAGCGAGAGTTGGAAGACGTCAACGGTGGACACTATCTGCCGTTATAACGTCCTCCGGGTCATTTCTTGTCTTCCAATAAAGCCTGGAGGTTGAAAAAATTTGACCGGCTGGTCTAAACTTGTGGGCCCTTTTGGGAGCGAGTCCCTCCCCAAGTGAACGGTTCAAAGTTTAGACCGCAGTAGCTTCTGTTGGACAGTGCGCCACTGATTGGTTCAGAGCTAGTTCGGAACGATATTGAATCAGCCAACTCCCATCCACAATCCCGCCTCGTGCCACAACTGCCCCCTGCGGAGGCCGTGGAGACCGCTCCATTCGGGTTCGAGTTGCAGCTGCACGTATGGAATTACGCGCCCCCCTCCCCCGATCAACAACGGATTGGAATGCAGTTTAGCTAGCAAATTAGCCCCGACGCTGGGACCAGATACCGGTTGCGGCCAAACAACGGCCACGGTGCGAGCTTCCGCGGTTGGCCCTGGGTGGCCTTACAGGTTGCTGGTTGCTTCCGTCACGCGCTCGAGGTGAGAGTCGGTTCGCGGTCGGTAATCGGCACCGGACGAACGGGTCCCGCCCTACTCGCATTGTGGTTGCCCTACCGGGTCCGTCCGGCCAGGGTCGACCGGCTTGAGTAGCAGCCTCAAGGGCACGGGTACGTGTGTCAGCCGGCGATCCTTGCCTGCGCCCAAGTTGCATTCTTCCCACACCCGCACCGGCAGCCAATCTTACCCAACCTTGCTATCCGACGTTCCTATCCGACCTTCCGAGAGATCCCTCCGGAGTGCGAGTGCGAGACACCCCCACCAGAAGAAAGTAGAATCATCCCCGAGCAGCCAGTCCCGTATCCCAAACTGTGGTGGAAAAACTGTGTCAACCAACTGTGTGTTGGTCCAGCAATCAGACCGAACTTTCCACCATTGTCGCTTGGGGGTGAAAGGAGGTCGTGAGAAGGTGGTGACAACAGGGTACATATCTGTACCACTATACCTGATTCATATCGCCGTCCCGTTGCGCCCCCCCGCCCATAGCGCGGGCTTTTCCGATTCCGATAGAATATCGTAACCCGGCGCATAGTAGTAGTAGTAGCCAGCCTTGACTGGTCGAACGGAAAAGGTTAGGGTTGGTGGGTTTTTATTCTCCCACTTCTCTTCCCACCCTGCCCGCTACCTTCCCTCCTGTGTCATAACCCCCGTTGGCGTAACCATTTTAATCGTCGGCGTCGGTGTTGTTTGTCGTTGCCGCCGCCGTTGCTGCTGCTGTTGCTGCCATTATTGGCCAACGCCGCCATCGTTAATGTTATTATCACTTGTATCCATATTCTTATCCACCGTCGAGTGGGATTTGCTGGCCCTTGTTTCTGTTGCTTTTTTCCTTGTTTTGCTGCTTTGTGTCCGTTGTTGTTGTGGTTTTGCCGTTTTTGCAATTAGAAACATAAATTTGGTTGGAGCTATGAAAAGCAAACAAGCTAATTATGTGACGTGCTTTACTGTTCAATGCATCAATGATTTCC
>JAOEFI010015667.1:0-11578 GCA_034621735.1 Anopheles plumbeus | reverse complement strand
GGGTGGGTGGGTGGGAAGCAATTCAATCGGAAAATCACCGATCCGGGAACCGGCGGGGGACCCATATCAATGCTCCGGACCCGGACGGTCCCCAAGGCTCCAATAAAGTGAATGAGTGTAATGGATTAGATCGTCCTTACTCGTCGTCATCGTCTTCGCCTTCGGAACGCTGCAGTTCGCTGCTCCTTGCGGTGCTCGGAGAGGGAAGGGTGAATGGGTACGGCAAGTGTGCGTGTGTGTGTGTGTCTGTTTGAGCCCGCGTGTCAGAAGCCAGCGGTGGCCAAACCAAAGGGTAAGTGCTGTAAGATTTAAACAAGGAATTGCAAATCAGCTTTCCCGCAGACGCTTTCCTTTTAACTCTGCATATACTACCACCACCACCACCAAACCCCACTGCCGGGCCGGGACTGCCACTCGTTTTTTTTTTAAAGAAAACTCATCGCTTGGCCTGTCCGTGTTGCATTCTTCGGCGACTCCGTTTCGCCATTTTCCCTCGCACGCTCGCTCGCTGAGGAAGGTTTTTCTTTTCGAGTTCGACAATCTTTTCCTCCATTTCTTCACTCGTTCGCGTTTCACCATTCACCCAGCGAGTATTCGCAACGAAATGGCACGGGTCTATTGAGGGAAATCGTTTTCGGGGCGTTTGAAAAACCCCGGGTGTTACAATAAAAACGATCTTCTTCGAGCGACCGCTTTCCTTTCGGCCAGAATATGTTTCCACTTCCCCGTTATGCTTCCCGTTTTATCCTTTTTTTCTGGAGTCTGGGGTGGCAGGCAGTTGTTGCGATTGCTCTTCACACTTTTCCGGAAGTACGATCGTACGGGTGGGAATGGGTGGAAAACATTCCCTCAAACTTAAAATGATCGATTCTGTTCCGTAATCCTTTATTTTTGTAGCTAAGACACCGAGATTAAGCAGAGCGCTTTCCATTCCTGTGGTGGAGGTACACTAACACTTACGCGGCCAAGTAGAGTCCATTCATCGGATCTGTTCTGTTTGTATTCGAGTGGGACGCAAAGCATCGCTTACAAAGTCAATCATCCACAACGCCACTGTGTTGTCTTTGTATTCGACGCGCTTTCCAATTCGATTGCTTCTTTGTAAAATGATTTGATTTTAAAAATAAACACCTCCGGTAAGGCTGCCGAACAACCAAGTAACTTCCTAAGACGAAGCCAAACTCGCTCCAATATTGTTCATTTCATTTTCATTCGAAAGAAAGCCAACCTCAGTTCGAGTGGGGGTATTCACAATTCTCAGTCTGATTCGGTGTGTGTGTGTGCGGTATGTGCGTGCGTGTGAAGTAGCAAACGAAAAGGGCTACGGAAGGGTGTTCGGCTTAACGTTGTGTGGAGGCTAAATGGAATGGAAAACCTTCTGTCCGCCCGCAGAACATCCCCCACGGACGGTTGTCGGAAAAGTTGTTAAATCAAACCTCAACAGAAACGAAAAGAAACTCATGTTTTTCTCTGGCGTGTGGCGGACGGGGAGCGGGGCACGGAAAACAGTCGGGGGCAAAAAAAAGGGGCAAGAACCGGAACAACACAAAAAAAACGGGACTTTAAAAAATGTCTTCCTCTACCCCACCACCCGGAACGCACACGGTTGCCGGCCCTGGCCAAAGGGGTGGGGGTGGGGTTAAAGTTTTCACTTCACGGGGCGCATGAGATGGCAGAAGAAAGAGGGAAAAAATGGGAAGATGAACCCGCAAGCCCACAAGGAATGTTTGGCCGCACAGTTGAGGTTATGTGGCTCGCACACATTGACAGCTACTTTTATGTCAAAAGGAAACCCGTTCGTTAAAACGTTTCAGCTCATTTCACCCGTTACTCGCACGACTTCAGGGGGGGGGGGTTTTCGCTTTTCCCGTTTTTCCGACTTTTTTCTTTTTCATCTTCTGTCTCTCTTTTCTGCCCACATTATCCTTTGGAGTTTCACTCTCGCGTCCCCCGCTTCGCACCAGCGGCGAAAAGGTCAAGCCGGACAAGGGTTGAGGGGTGGGAAGAAGGGCTGGAGGCCAAGAGAGGGAGGGGGGTATTGAAAACGGACAGTTTGGGCCACATCATTATTTGGCGAAGCATTCGAAACGTGTCGAGTGCGAACGTGGAACGTCTGGAACGGGTTTTCCCGGTCCGTTTTTTTTTTTTTTGCTTTTTCGCCCAGCTTCCCAGCTTGTTTTCCACACGATGACGGTGGCGCCGGTAAGCACAGTAACAACGACAACCGTTACAAACATCTACACTTTTCCTAACTACTAGAAGAAGCGACTGTGACTGTTTTTCCCAGTCAGTTTTTCAGAGAACGTCAACAAAAATCTTGAACCTAAACTTCTTGCAAAGTTTAAGAACTCGGACTGGAATGTGGGAGCGTTTTAATTCTTCCCAGCTGGGTGATGCTGCAACCCACCACGCCCCAGTGCCACTGGGTTAGACTAACACTGGCAGCGAGAAGCCAGCGCTGCTGGACCCTTGGCCAGGGAGTTTGTTTTGACAGGCAGCTGAAAACAGCCATCTGCAGTAGTTTTGCATCGTACGGGATCTTCCATCCCCAACCCCTCGAGGGGGCGTCGATGATCGGTGACGCCTTGGTCTTGGCAAACACTTATCAACACTCTTCCCTCTACCCCCGCCCCCCCCTTCTCCCTCCCCACCGCACGACGGTCGGCAAACACATGACTGACTCCCCGACCCGCCCGGACCCGGGTGGCCAAACTTTTGCGGTGGCCAAATCCCGCCTCCCGGTGCGCCCTCTACCGTTTTACCCTTCTTCCGGAAGCCGCAAGACACCGTCCCAGCGTCAAACCCGAACCCCAAAGTCGGTGCACGGGGTGGGACAGGGAGGTAGGGACAGGGAGAAAATCCCTACGGCAACAATCGGTGCTAATCGCCAGACCAAACAGATCCTGTGCAAACAGATGAGCTCTCCCTTCTGGCGGCCCCATCTTGACCCACCCCCGGCGGGGAGGGGGGGGGGGGGAGGGCAGGATTGTCGGAATCTTTCTCCACTTCCTTGCAAGACTTGTTGGCCGCCAGACCATCCCCGTCTCCGGCCGGCACCGGCCCCCGGCGATCAACTATCGACAGCCACTTCTTGGCACACGGTAATTAAAGTTAAACACGTCGCTGCGCCAAAACCCCCGGGCCACCGCCCCCCCTTTTTGCCCCGCACCCATCGCCCTCGGGTAAGCCATCGTAAAAGTGGGCAGTAAAAATATAGCCCCACTGGGACAGGGGTGTTGTTATCACAGCCCTCAAACCGCCCGGAGTTTTGGCCAAGTTTAAGGCAGCGAGCCTCAAGCGGAAAAACACACAGCCCGCAGATAGAACGGTGATGGTGCATTGGTGTAACACGCACGCACGACTACACCGCCAGGGAAACTTGGCGGGACACTGGAAGGCTACCTTTTTCATCAGACATGGGTGACGGAAATAGTTCAACTTCAGCATTACTTCAGGCTTTGGGAAGAGAAGTGGGCCTCGCAAACACAAAACCGATTAAATTCAACTATCCGTCTTCAAACATAAACAAAACCTAGTCCACCACCCGCCCACCTATTGATTACCCCCCCCCCCTCCTCCCCTCAGCCTCTAGAAGTCCTAGACCTAGTACAAAGACGCGTGGGAAGCCTCACTAGGGATGTAGCAGGCGGTGGATCTTTTTATCCGATCCGATCGGCATCATCCCCCGACACAACCAGCATAGTTTGGTGAGATAGAGTTTGTACGTTGTAATGTACAGTCACTACTTTTCAATGTTCGCGAGGATTTCATCTGCCTTTAAAGGTGCCAATGGAAAGGGTGTTTTTTTTGAAGTCCAATAGAATTGGAAATTTAGAATTTCGATTAAGATAGTTCCCTTAATTGGGATCGCCAAACGTGTAGAGCACTTCTACCGCAACATTCTTTTCAGCTATTCAACACATTTCGTCCGGAAGTTTATATGTTCTGCACAAAAATGTCGTATTTGGCATAAAAGCAAGCCCCATTAAACTCCTAAGACTCCCTTAAACCTACCGAAGTGTACTGCCCTTTGCATTTTTGTGGCATGTTTTTCCGAAATGATCCGTCAATGGGGCTCGTTAGAGATCGATGATCGATGATTATTTGTTTCCAAATTTGCATGAAACATGATGCATGGTTCCAGAGGTGGGCTTTTAAGTAAATTTAGTGCTAAGGTCATCTCTAGAAAAAGGGCCAATCAACTGCCCTCCAAGACCGTTTGACGAAGCACCCTTGAATTATTTCTAGTCGGGTTACGTAAAGTCAGTAGTCTATTTAAATAAACCAGCAACAACAACAAAAAAGTGTTAAAAGCCAACATAGCTGTTGTATTATAATTTCCGAGATATTGCCAAATTTCTTGGGAAAAGTCACCCAACATTGGACTGCCAGAATTCGCTTCTTGAGAGGCACTCGAAGTGATCATATGCCTGAAATCAGGTTTAAATATTAAATGCCATAGAATTATCTACCAAATAAACAAAACATTTAGTCACTTGCCTTATTCAATTAGATGTTTTTTTTTTATTTAAAAATTTTAATGAAATGTAAAGCGCGTAAAGTAAAATTAAAATTTTATCAAATTTAAAGTTCATTCGGGCTTACAAAACACCCTTTTTGTAACGAGGAAAGAAAGCACCCTAGATAGTACTGGGATCTAGGGATCATCGAACTGGTCCTAAAGACTTTTGTACTTGTTCCTGTCCTACTCAGGTTTGAACTGCACACGTGGAAGATCTCATTGACCTCATGAATCCCAAAACTGCCTTGTTTAATGAACTCTTTGCAGTTGCGTGCGAAAAAAAAGTTTCGCAGGACGTAGCAGACCGAAGAATGCACGGAATGAATCGTTCCGATGAAGGATCAACGCATAACAATCTCATAGAAAACATCTCTCGCATAAAAAAGCCTAAACTACCCAGTTCTTAAATCAGTTTCCGGACCATACACTGTACGGCGCTTCCTTCCCGGAGATGCAGCTCCTTTTGGAAGACAGGATTGGTTTGGTCTTCGAGGTAAGTGATTGCGAGGTGTCTTTCACTCCACCCAGTTAACATTGTCCCGGCTAGCAGTCCACGTTTGGAAACGTCTGTGGGGAGAAGTGTGTGTGACGATGTGATGCATCAGTTACCATCAAGCTGCACGACGCGGCAGATGATTCACTGCATTCCTGGAGAAGTGCATCGAGGGAACACCACCATACATCCGCTCGGGGTATGGAGGTTGCTTATTATTGATTAATTGACTGACTATGGTGCGGGCTGTCTACGAACGGGACAACCGGTGTGCGGGTGTGTGTGTGTGTGTGTGTGTGTGACAACATTCGCCAGGACCGGTGCGGCCGCCCTAGTCCCGTGCAATCCATCCGGCTGCCGGACATATCGATCACGATTACTCTCCGCCGGCCGGCCGGGTAGCCGGAGCTGAAGAGTCCATCCACGCCATCGAAACAACAACCCCGTCTGTGGGGCATCGGTTGAAATACGCGCCGACGACATTCACAAGACGTCCGCTTGCGTATAGTTGGGGGTGAGCGACAAATCGGAGACCCTCTTGAGACGTGTCTCTTTCCCGGCCAGCCCGACACTTCCATCGAGCACAGTTCCACCTGCTAGAAATGGGAACGAGCAAGATGAATAGAACGAGAGAGAGAAAGAGAGAGAGAGAGAGAGAGAGAGAGAGAAAGAAAGAGAGAGAGAGAGAGAACTCTTCAGCGCTCGGGGTCGTATGCCCATCCACCACCGGGTAACGTCTGTTCGAACGGAATCGAATATAAGAAACAATCCCCCTAACGGGAGAAACTTCCAGAACGTTCTGACAACTGACAATTTGGTTCAGTCAGAGCACAAGGGCTGGTTGGTTGGTACCCTCTTGGCACCTGCTATCCATCGCGTCCATTGTTCCACAGATACTGCGAACGACTGTGGGCAGGACGGAGGGTGGCTGCTGGCAGTTGTCCGGTTGTCCATGCTTCGTAGACAGCTCGGGATGATAAATCAATCGCAACGCGGTTTTCACAGTAGAGGCCTTCCTAAATGAAGTGGGAAAATGTTTAATATGTGTTCGGAATGTAGCCTTCTTATAGGCGTTTGGAATAGGCAATATGGGAAAATGAATTAGCCTACGAAGCAAATCAATTTGGAAAAACGGATAATAGTATGTAAGTTAGAATAAAAATAATGAAAACAAAAATAAGATTAGAAATAAATCGCTAAATACTAATCGAATCGTAGAGTATTTCGTCGCTTAACATAAACAATATCCAAAATGTGTTATACATAAACAAATATTTCCTTTCCTGCTCTCTGTAAGCTAGCTTAGCAGCATTGGAAAAACTTCGTTATATCTTCACGGCTTCTGTTTAATTTTTTGAAGGTCAACGAAGCCTGAAAGGAGCGAAAAAAACACCATACAAGCGATGGGAGAGTGGGTGGGGAAGAGGTGGGTGGTGGGGTGATAGTTGTCTGGGCGAGCGCGCGGATTGATTCGTCAAATTGCTGCTTGCGTGTGCGGCCGCCGGTTGCGTGTCGCCGGGTTTCACGAAACCGGAAGCCATATTGCCATTGGCCAAATCCCTCTAATGGGTGTAATTATCACATCAACCACCCGCCCGTCCGCCCGCCCGTACGCCAGCACACACACACACACACCCGCACCCTAGCTAGAAAGTGGGGAAACTAAATGGTTGCGTGCCAAGCTGACTCCCGGAGATGGAGCACGGTAGTTCCGCCACAGACGCTTCACACCCAAAGGAAGTTGGCAAACGATTAAAGTGAAAAAAAGCCGAAAAAATGAAAAAAAGGAAAACGCAAGTGAACAAGTAAATGAGGGATAACGGGGGGGTGGGAACCGATGGGAAGCGGCAGTGGAATCCCGACGGGAAATGGTGTCCAGACGACCAGCAGCCATGCTTGTGACAGTAACGGCAGGCGTGGAAAGTACTCTCCCCAAACCCCCTGTATGTTGTGCATGTGTGCGATGCACATTATTGGCACAATGAACGGCAACGGTTGCACACGTACACTCCCGGCCGTGCGTCCAGGAAAAACAATCAACGCGTCACGGAAAACTCGCCGACCAGACGCCACGCCGAACGGAGGAATGCCGAATGTCACCACTGTGTCTAAGTGACGGCTATTTATGTGGTGTGCGTACTTGAAAATATATCCAAACTGCGGTGGTAATAAAAATAAGGGTATGCGAACCAACCCACTGAGCGACGGAAGGTGAACGTACGGACTGAGCTGGGACTGATTGTTTGAGCTTCTCGTAAGAGCAGACAAAGTTTGTATACTAGAACGGCGCGGGGGGAAATGGGTTTAGAGCACTATTTTTCATTGCTTTATCATCGATTTTTTTTGCAATATAACTGTATAACTTATAAAAACTTTCAGAATATTATAAAAAAGTATTGAGGTAAATGCGGTAACTGTTTGGAAGGATGAAGCATTTCCTTGGAAAATACGAAGCGTCGTCCTTTTTAATCAGACTTTGCTTCGGTTAGCTATTTTAAGACACTTTGAACCACTTTTTGATACTTCTAGTAAGTTTATGAGACTTTTAGTAATTTCTATCCAACAGTGTACAGTAGACACTGTGGAAATTCAATAATGGCTCCGTTTTGTATGCCACACGCTTCGGCCCTTAGCGAAGAACGCTCACTAAATCGTGTATCACATCGGAACCAATCACGATTTTCACTTGAAACTTTGGCAACATATTTTTAAATAGTTTTACTAACGATTTAACTAAAAACAAACATTCGATTTCTAAACCTATTTTCCCCCTTTAACAGTTCTACAGTTTATTCTGCAATACACAGCTCGTTTTCCGCTTGTTCCGAGTGCGAGCACTATTTTACTTTCCGGGCAGCAAACGATCCCGGAAACGTTCTTAAAAAAAGTACTTTAGTACTTTAGTTGACCGTGTTTGTCGCCGCAGTAGCAGAATGTTTGTCCATATGATTTAGTTTACGCTGTTGCACTCGAGTTCTCAGAAGCGATAAAAGTCAAGCTGTTCCGGCTCAAGCCAAGGTGGCACACATTTTTAATTGAATTAATTTCAATAAAGTTGGCGACAACGAGTTGCGCTGCTTTGTATCGTGGAGTAGTAAATCGAAGGTCATTCGTAGCTTGGACAGACAGAATTCCGGCGCAATTTAATTCCTTTTACCGTTGCCGTCCACCTACTGACCTACTGTTCTACTGACCCAAAGAAAATCTGGTGGCTGGAAACGTAAACGTATTTAAATTCTCTTCAAATACTTTCGACGAAGAAAACGCGGCAAGATCTATATAGCGTTCGCAGTTCTCTGTTACTCTCGCCTCTCGCTCTCTCTTGTTAATTCTCTCTTTTACCTTGTACAAAATATTGGACAACATAAATCACCCATGCGAGCAACTAACATTACCGTACTTCATTGTGCTGGTGCAACGGTTGCAACATGCAATCAATCCTTCAGCTGCAAGCGGAAAAGTGTGTGCCATCCAAGGTTCGTCACAGTCGTCCACGCAATTGTCGCGTTTTCCGGAAAGGGGGAAAAGGCGAATAACAATCACACACAAACACAAGTAAATACATCGGCTCGTCCTTTTGCAACAAACACCACAGCCCCCACCACCCATGCAATGTATTCATATGGTAATTTGTTTGCCTTCCTGTTATTCTACTTCATTTCGCGCTTTTCCGGCATTCATTTCCGCTTTTGTCACATTCGCCAAACGACTGACAGTTTGACTGGGTATGTTCCTCGACTGCCATTTAGCTTTCCTTCCAGATTTTACGTCTCGTTCAGGGGAGCAGAATGATACGTCGCTCAAGTAATGAAGAATCGAGGAGTCCTGCTGAGCTTCTACCTCGCCAACACGGAACAGAGGGCTTCTCTCAGATAAACATAGGTGTAAGAGTCCCTTCATAGTGCCAGGTAGTTTTGACGGACCTGAATTTTTGCCCGGCTTCTTGAAAAGACGTAGGATTCTGCTGCGTAGGAGAGCTTGCTACCACTGATGTCTCTGTCATCTGACTAAGTGCACACAGCACAACAGTGGGGCATTCGAGTAGCACTGATTTGCTGTGTGTATTCTACGCCCACCAGAACCTCTATCCTCTAGAACCACAATGTTTCCAGTCAACATGGCGAATTCCCCGCGCGGGATTAGTAAAAAACCACATTAACGCATCTGGAGTTTGGGAGAATGGTTTATGACACTACGACCAACGTGGCGTACGCCCAGGCCGCCTGCACTGCATACGCTGCCCGGGCTAAGGGTGCCCGGAAACCCGGAAACCCGGAAACAAAAAGCCAGCGCCCCCCGACCATCCCGCCTATATACGCACGGCCTTCCCGCGCCGTTGCATTCCGTCGAAACCGCTGTCATAATTACTTCAGCCCCCTTCCCCCCCTTCCGCAGGGTGGGTGGGTGGGACGGCCCGGTAGGAGGGGGTCGAAGTACAATCGGATTATCAGTGCGTTAGCTGTACAGTCACAAACATATTGCTGCATTCGTGCGGGGCAACCGGGCAACCGGGTGAGGTGGGAGACGAGCGACGCAAAAGTAAACGAATGAAACCCCGAACGGCACACACACACACCAACCATGCTGGAAGTGAGAGAAAGAGCGAAACAGAGAGAGAGCGAGTGAGTGACAGTTAAATGACAGATCAACAACATCAACAGGCACAAGCGGCGTGCTCTGGCGCACCAAATGCAGCAATCCAGTCCGATTTACAGTAAATATTGATAAAATTTTCATCACTTCATTTCCCCCTCCCCACCCAGTCGCCCCGTTTCGCCCACCCCATTTCACCCCGCACGCTGGTGGTCGAAACATCATGTGGTCGAAATGATATTACCCAGCGCTGTCAATTTTATAACCCATCATCCATCCATCCATCCATCCATCCATCCAACCATACTCCTTCCCGACACCCCCAATCCCCCCCTCCCCCTTCCCTCCCTCGGTGGGCTCACTCACGTTTTTGCCGCTTGACAAACCGCGGAGCAAAGTGACGCGGCTTTTCCGAGGCAGCCGGGCACGAAATATAAAGTTCCATCGGTATATATTTGCACGGCGGGTGACCGAAAAGTCACTGGGATGCTGGGCGCACCAGGACAGCAGTGGTTGGTCGGTAGCTAAAAGAGAAAGATAGAGAGAGGGAGCGAGAGAGCGAAACAAAGGAGGGAGGGAGTGGACCAAAAAAGAAACAAGAATTTGTTCAAATGCTGAAAATTTCACGTCCCATGACTTGGACCTACGGACCCCGTTCGTCCTCCCCCCCCCCCTTTCTTTATCCCCCAAAACCTCACCCCACATTCCACCCCCACCAGTTCTTTCTCCCTATTGCAGCCATCCTCTACAGGAACGATGAAACTGGCGCTGTTTCGCTGTTCCACTTCCGGCACTATTCCGATTTTGGACACTTTTCCTACCCGACACTCCCCCATCCGGCCCTTAGCCCATGGGGGGGCGCGTACCCTCGGATAGCCCCAGCTCACTACCCCTTCCCCCCATGTTACCAAACAAGCCAGACCGGTTGTGGTGTGTTGCGCGGACGAAATGTACAGACACATTTTTTTTGTCCAGAAAAAAGCGTGCGTCGGCCACGTCGCGGTTCTAAACTGCAGACTCCTTTCCCTTTTTCCCTTCTTCCTCCCCCTCCTGTTTTTACTGTGACACACAAAAAAACCTGTGTTTGGTTCGTGAATCAATGTAGAAATATTTATCGGCAAGGACCCGCCAGCAGCACTCAGACGTAAATCGACCAAAAAGGGAACGGGAAAATGTAAGCGAGCTGTTCGCGGGTGTTCATTAGACCCACTTGAGGACCAGTCCTTTCCTCCCAAATCGTTACAAGAGCTTCTAAGGATAGGGTACGGGAAAATCGCAACGATTGCCGGCGACACAAAAATTATGATTATTGTTTGCTGGTTTGAAGGTTTTTCTCCACCCCGTTTGGCGTTGTGGGCGGACGGGGACGGGAACGATGGGGTGATCAGACAATTTCACGATAATTAATTTTCATTGGTTTTTCCCCCAACCCCACCCCGGACGGGTGGTGTCCGGCGGCGTCTTGGTTGGTTGTAACTTGGGTGCTTTGGTTCGCGGGCCAACCTCGGGTTGGGTTTCTTCGAACGTTCCGGTGTGCCGGTGCAGTCGTCCCCGTAGGGATTCTGAGGGCGGACGACCGAAAGGCCACCGGTCGGCACTCGGACCCCGACCACTAGCCCAAGCATGTACGGGAGGACCCATGAAGCGATCGCTGGCTCACTCCACTGGCTTCCCGGTTGATCCCGGTTGATCCCGGTTGTGGGTTGGGTGTATCGTGTGGAAAGTGAAGGGTGGGGAATGCACTAGGACTGCACTACCATTACCATTTCGGTGCTGCAATTGTCAAAACGCAGCCAAACCGCCTCCGCAACCACACATACACACACAAAGTTATGGCGGGGCCGGCAGAAGAGAACGACTCGGTGGCCTTGAGGTTCCGTAATTAAAAAGTTTTTAATTAAACCTCTGCCCCCAACCCACCCCCGCCTGCCCATGGCCGTTTCGCCGGCTCGCCTCACCCCAACTCGCCC
>JAOEFI010015665.1:0-11590 GCA_034621735.1 Anopheles plumbeus | reverse complement strand
CCCCCCCCCAAGAGAGTTCGTTCCGTCGGTTTCGCCTACGCCAACCGAACCGAACGGCTTGGCTCGGGTAAATGGTTTAAGACGACCACCAGGCACGGTGGGGAGGACGGGGCACGGGGGACGTTGAGGGAACGGAGATGGGGATACTGGCGCGCGAAAAGTGCAGCAGTGGCGAGGCGTGAAAATCTCACGCTCGTCCCGGCGGGACAGCGCCTCTTCCGCCGCCGCCTCGTCCTGGAAGACTCTCCTCCGCTCCAGGGTGCTCCGCCTGATTGAAGCAGTGAGCGTTGGGGAGAAAGCATGAAAGGGGGCGCGATGGGACGAAGCTAGGTTGGAGAGAAGGAACGTACTGAAGGTAGGTTGGTGGTGGTGGAATTTTGGCATAATCTATCGAATAACTGGCAGGCTGCAGCTGCCGCCGCCTTCGCCTGAGCAGCAGCTGCAGTGGAAGTGAGCGAACGGGGTGTTTTGTTCTTCTTCTTTTCTTTCTCACCTTCCCTTGTTTTTCCGCCTCCCGGTTCCACCCTCGACAGAGTGGGCTCACGGGTGAGCATTACCGAGCTGTCAAAATCCGTCGATCGGATGGAGGTGGGCTTCCGGTGCTCGGGACCAGGTACATTTACTTTTCGCTCCCACCTTCACCAACCGCCCAACCCGCTGATTGACGTCCAGCGATCTGAGGCATGGGGAGGCCGGGTGTTTTTTTTTCCCTGCAGAGGGAAAAACAACGGAAGGTGTACTTAAACTTTTTTTCCCATTCTGTTGGTCAACAAGCCACGCGCCGTGGCCCGAAAACCAGAAGATACTGCAGAGATATTGTGAGTTCTGTTGCTTTTTTGGTTCTGTTTAGTGGAACAAGGTTTGACATTTTCCTCGAGTTCGGACGGCGAAGGCGTGTAGAAGGAACACTTCCCAAACAGCTCATAATAGCAGCTGGTAACGTTTCTCGCACGAACGGTAGCAACAGTCTCGCTGCGCTTACAAGTACTTTTCAAACCTGTTCTCTCTCAAAGCTTGTCACTGCAAAAGTTTGAAATTGAAATCTTCTTCAAGACAAACTGTTTGCAATAAATTTTGTAGGTTTCGGTATCGATATTGTACCGGAAAATAAATGCATCGCCTCCACCGCGGCATCCGTTTGCCACTGCGGAGAAATGCTAGCAAATCTTTCCGTTTTGTGGTTCTAGAGTTGGCCTCGGCGTCGCACGGACGGACGCTGGTGAAGGAGGGACCGGGTGGGGGTGGAAATGCCACCCACATTTTTACCCCCTTCGAAATGGCCTTTCACCGCATTCAGTTTCCCGGCCAGCCTGTGGTGGGAATGGCAGAGTGGCGGCAGCAACGGAAATTCCATCCAGCACCACGCGCTGCCGGGCTGGGCACGAAAGGAACTAATCTCCTAATGGCGTACGGAAAAAGCTTCCCCCTGGCCCCTGGGACCGACATCGATAGCGCGGGATCGCCCTTCTCCCGCCCTGAGAGATGCACTAATTCGCTCCCAATTCAACCGGAGGACCGACCGGAGGAATGATGATGCAAAAAACCTGCGGCCGGCCGCAGCGTGCCATAGGTTCGTCCGAGAAAAGGGCCGGCGGGCCGCAGAAATATGAACTCCGCTGCGCCGGCCGGCCAGCGGTGTATGACTTCAATGGGATTATGTGTCTGCAAACGTGGCGACGGGATGTGAGGAAACCTGCGGCCAAAACCACCACCACCACAAACCTATTTATTATTGCCCTGTTGGCCCATTCGTCCACTTCCGCCAGCCGCTTGGCGGCCTTCGAGTCTGCAGGCCCGGGGGAAGCCGCTGGAGAAACGGCCGCACCCTAACTTGTTGACTCGCCCCAGCGGCCTGATTATTTATTTACCACGATTGGCGCGGCCCAAACTGCAGCCCAAGACCGTCGAGAGCCCGGCGGGGTGGAGCACCAACGTTTAAGGGAGCTTCCGGTGGCGGACGCCGGCCAAGGAGAAAGAATTGATAGTTTCGTGACGAAACGGCCGAGCACGACACCCAGTCCCAGGGCTACTTAAACTTCCCACATCCAGCTCGGCATCCAACGCTGTTTTTATTTTACCTTCGTCTTAGATCCCAGTTGGACGTTGTTGTTAAGTTATTCCGGGATCGGTGGTTGCGAGTTGTGAATTGTTTTACGACAATCTAGCTAAACGGCCACTGGCGTTGCTCGTCATCCTCAGGCGCAGTCAATAATATACAGAAAAGAAAAGAGGACAGAAACAGAAAAAAAAAAGAAAGAGAAAGAGAGAGAGAGAGAAGCGCATCTCGCACTCGATTCCAGAACCTGGGACCACGCAGATTTACGACCGATACCCGGGGATTGTACTAACCGATAATCGGCAGGATATTTGACGATGGCTGTAAGGAGTCATTTCCCCGCTTCGGGTCATTCTCGACCGTCCCACCGTGAGTGAAGAAAATAAAAATATGTCCCGCTCACCCGTTCGTCAACTCGCGCGTTGAAACTCTAATGGACACGATGAATGAAGATGCTGGCCCGCTGGGAGCCGCTAGGGAGCCACTTGAACTGAGGAAAAACCCGCTCGCTTCCCTGGCGCTTGACCCGGGGGCGGTTATATGGCACAACTTTTAATCGACTATAAAAACCATCTGCTTCAATTTTGCCGTTCATCCTTGTGTGTGTGTGTGTGTGAGTGTGTGTGTATGCGCGGTTTTTGCGATTCCTTCAGACCATTTCTTAGGCGGATCCGAACTGACCCTTCGGTCTTGTTTTAAGTTTATTCGTGCTGCATCCAGGCTCATTCTTTCTCCCGATCGTTCCCTCACTCCCTGGCTCATGCGTTCCATTCCCCTCCGCCCCTTTCCACCTGTATCCGGTGGCTCTCAACAAGTCCTTCATATGCTTTATTTTATCTTAGTTCCGACTACTTTCATTTTCCCTCTTCCCACCGGCCACTTTATCTCGAGGCTTATGGACTGCAGCGTCCGGGTTGGCTTCATTTTGAGGTTTTAACTTCCCCGGAGCTTCGGAAACCGCCGGCCGGAGGGGGTGTGGTGTGCGGCAGTGGCAGTGGCCAAATAATAATGCGCCTACTCCGCCCGCCAGCACCGCTCCCGCCGCCGTGTGCTTACTTTGAAGCTGCTGCCGTATGAATTTATCACGATTTTATGTGGTTGTCCACCAGTGGGGTGCGCTACCGGAGGTTCGCCCTTCGCTGCGGCCGAGGACCATCAGGTTCTCGCTGCTGGCTGGCTGAAGCCAGCGTTCGGCGTCTTGAAGCATCGAACGGTCGCTAGCGGTGGGGGAAGGCTCCAGTAGCCAGTAGCTGTTCACCAAAGGCCGCTTGCCGCTACCGAGCGCTGCTGCCGATCTTATTTATAAATTTTATTTTTATTTTGACCCGACCCTGACGGGGGCCCCCGGGGGAAGGGTGTGTCGGGTAGTTTCTAATAAATTTGAATTTTCTTCACGCAAACTACAAACGACGTGCTCGCGTGGCGCGACCCCCGCGAGCGAAATTGGACCTTCTCGGGCGAAAGGTTAAGCGACGCTGCCACTGAAGCTGTTACCGAGCGAGACCAAGGAAGCCAGGCCAGCAGTGGCTCGCTAGCTATTCGGCGATTATGCAAGAAACTGTTGCCGATGTTGCATTTCATTATAACTTATTCAACCTTTTGCCGAATCCGATCTTGCAGCCTTGGCGAGCGAAATAGTTTAGCGAATGAAGTTGAGAGCCGACATTCCTGGGGCAGTTGGTGAAGGGTGAGAGGAGGGGATGTGGCGGGGATCGAACCGCTAAACCTTACTCTCCGGAATGTCGGACCCACCAGGCAGGATCAGAGGCGGGAAAAGCTTTACCCATCGATTCCTTTTCCTGGCGTCGATGAATTCCCACTGCAAAAGGGTTCGAAGACGACTTTCATGTCGAAGTTGGTGCCACGCTCGCGGGCGGGATTTTGATTCCGTCCGGCGAGACAGCTCCGCAGTGAACTACGCTCACTCGAATGCCTACTAAAGTACTGCCATTTCCGTCAGCCTACTTTTCTGCTCGGGTAGATTGAACCGCCAGCACGTTTGATGAGTACGCTTGCGGAGCGAGCCCTACGAAGTTTGTTTCATCCTTGACAGTAAGGGATACTTATGCTTCCACGGCAAGAAATAGTTGTTACCCGGGATCCATGCAGCAGATGATCCAAGATGATTGTGACTCCACGTTGAGGCCTACAGCAGCACCCTGAATGGATAGCTGCGTGTCACTGGGTGTGCAAGCACCTGTATACCATGAGCCCACCCACACCCACATGGACGCGGACGCGGCAGCACCCAAGCTGGGCCACGGATAGTGATCCATCGGGCGCGAGAACGCTGGCGCGAAACCGGCGGACGAAAAGTGGAACACACGCGAAAGACTTCGCGCGAAAGAATGAAAATTGGTTTAGTAAAACTTTTACCACCCGCCCCACGATCTAACAAAAGAGGTAGAGGGGGGCGGCCCGGCGGTGGTTTAAACTTCCCAAACGGTTGTCCTGACACTCGCGCACGCACACACACACACACACAGCCATACCTGGAATGACGGAAACCCACCCGAAACGTTTCGGCAAGAACGCAGGCGACCAGAACAGAAAAAGGGAAAGAGCGAAAGAGGAGGAGTTGGTGGTGGCAGCGGTGGGAAGTTTGTGTGGCTTTTTGAAAAGCCGTTTTATTTATTTGCTATTCTTCTTCGCAGCTGCCCCGTCTTTTCACCCTCCATACTCTACCCTTTCCGGCAAGCGAAGACGCCGAAGGACTCCGCGGGTCTTGCTCTCCGAAGTCGAAGTTGCAGGACTCGAAATTTACACAGCTGTAAAGAAGATTATTTACGAATCACGCAGCGTTCGGGCGACGGCGGTGCCTCGCTGGAGGTGTCGTTTTCTGCACCTGCCGATGCTCAACCCCCACTCATCCCCCACGCTAAGCCCAAACCCGCCGCGGGACTCCGTCCGTCCCAGTCCGTGCCAGAAGGCCGTAAACTCGTTGGAAAAGTTGAATATTTTCACGCCATCCTCGGATCCTGTGGCTGCGCCCGGGGCCCTTTCACAGTTTAGGTGCGACCAGCCGGGCCCCGGCTGCTAGAACCGCTTTCCCCCAACCACCTTCTCTCCTTCCCGACCCGCCCTCCTTTTCCCATCCATCGTGCCAAGGTGCCAAGAGCCCCACAGGGGAGTAGGGGCAACCGCCGAAAAATACCAAGTAATGTTTGGAAATTTTGAGCTTTTGACTGGCAGTGAGTGGTAGTGGTAGTGGCAGTGGCTGGCAGTTGGTGGTGGCTGTGCTGGTGACGATGGTGGCGAACCAAATCGCTACTATTTTAATTATAGGTTTTTTGCCCTAGCTTTCTCCCAACCTCGTCAATTACCGTTGGCTAAGGAAGGGCGCACAAAGGGCCGGCGGGAGGGGGTGAAATTGGACGGCGGTTGAGAAGGAGCGCGGTGGCGTGAAGGGGGGATACTTTTTCGGTTTTTGGACATACCGCACCTTCGGCTGGTTTCGTCGTCGTGGGGGGGGGGGGGGTCGCCCCCCCCCCCCCCCCCCTTTTTCCACTCGGTCGAAAGTTGTTTCTTAAAGAGTTTGTCGTCCGATTCACGCCCGCGCTCATCTGGTTTCGCGCAGTGATTTTCGAACCGAAGGGTCCTTTACCGGCCACTTCTAACGGTGCTCCGCGGGAAAAAAAAACGCCAGCGGGCAAAGGCTTTTCGCTTAAAAACTGTATTAAAAACTAAAAATCGACACCAAAACCGCGCTCGCTATATTTACGAAAGCACCTTGGATCGCTTCCATTGGAAAGCGGCAACTTTGGCTAGGTTTCGTCAACCACAGAGCAGAATGGAAACTGTCGCCAATAGGTGCCAATAGCTTCCACAGTTTCCCTCCAACGTCCAGTAATGCCGCTTTGTTCCGAGAGATCATTTTGCTACCCAATAGTTGACGAATGGATTACAAAATCATGCGTCCGTTTCATTTATCGTTTGGAACGATGGCTGCATCTGTTTTAGGTCACACAATAGAACGGAATTTGTCGATAGACTCTCTATGTTGATTTCCCTGGCTGCTGGTTGCCGACTACTGATTTGATCGGTGGAAATATCCGTAATCAGAACTTTATTCTTTTCCACACATCCCGCTGCAGCTACGTGGTGCAGCCTTTACCAGGACTGCAAATAGTAGACGGATCCAATAATGGAGCCGAAAAGAAACAGAAAGAAGAAGACAGGGAAAAGCGGAATAGAGGGGACAGATTTTAAAAAAATCATAGGAAAAGCATTTGAGACAGAAAGAGGGGAAAAAAGGAACGGGGTTTCCTTTCCTGATGCATTCCGTGCCAACGATCCAAATTGCAGTAATTACGTAACCGTATGGGTGTGTTCGCCTTCCCTCGGGTAGCGGTGAAAACTCCCGCCACACATCGGGTGGGAGACATCCGTCATCCGCTAGTAAGCCGCTGCGGGGTCTCTGGCGAGGGGGGGGGGGGGGGGGGGGGGGGGGGGGGCCCCCCCCCCCCCCCCCCACCGTCGAGAAGCAGCTGACGATTCGGCGTAGGATTCCCTCGCGTTTAATTCTGTGAGATGTTTTACATAACAATACAACTTCATCATTCCTGCCCTGGCAGGCGCCTCTCGCGCCTCGTGGGTGTCGATCTGGGTCAGGGTAAGAGCCACCAGCGAGCCCTGACTCCGGCCGAAACCTTCCGAGGGACCCCGCTCTGGGCGTGGAGCTTCTTCCTGCGGGAATCCGGCGACCGAAAGAAAGGCAGGAAGCCACGAAGGAAGACCGAATGCGGATGGCGGGCAGGCGGTGAGCAGGCGGCGGGCGGGCGGTGTGGTGTGGCGGTGGGGCAATAATATTCACTTCTTGCGAGATATTATTCCGCTGCTGAATTCATTTGGCTTCGATGGGTTCATTCAATTTGTTCGATGCCATTTCGATGCCGCTTCTGGCTGCCGGTGTCTGTGTGTCGCTGTTCGGAACGGGGGTTGCTTTGTCGGCGCTATTTCCGCGAACGACACACAACTTCGAGCGTAGGCGCAGCCAGCGGGGACGCCAACAAAAACCGGCGGAAAATAAAATGCACCCAGGACGGGAGAAAAATCGAAGAAAATCGGCACGGCACATGCAGCGTGCACACGCCTCCGCTTCGCGTTGGTTGGCTAATCCGGGGCCTCGGTGGGGTGCCGCTAAGGGTTTGAGGCGGTTTGGGATTAGGGCTACCAGAGGGAAACGGACCCCCGGAACGGTGCACAGGGGGTGGCAAGCAAGGCTACGGGGAACGGCCGTGCAGGAACCCGTGCCAGCTCGACACAACTCCAGTGCGGGATATTACTTCAATCAGAGACTACTGTGTGCTGGCATCGCGCCGCCTTCCGTGTATTTGACAAGCACTCACACAGACACAAACACACATACATTCATGTGCCATAAATGCATAAAAATGCACAATTGGAAACCAAGCATTTCCAATCAACATCGCCGCCAAGTTCGCTTCGACTTCGACTCCGACGCGACTCTGCATCGAGCGTCCTGCGGATGGAAGGAGGGACGGCTGGCCGAAGGGTGCCGTGTGTATTTGTGGGCCGAATAGAAGCGGCGTGGGAGAAACTACCAGCAGAAGGTCACGTACTTAAGAGCTGCCGGGATTTCCAGATGCAGCGCTTTACTTCGTTTTTGGCTCCCTTCCTACGGGAGTCGGCTCCAGCGCCAGCAAGGACACAGAAGGCCTGCGTACCGAGCGTGTGTATGTATGTATGTTGGCACCGGTGAACCGTTTTGTTGCCACAAATTGGGCGCGAATTGTTGCTGAAACCAAACCTAACGAAGGTTTTGCCTACCGATTGATTGCATTTCAATGAAGCAAAATCAACGCTGACAGTTGAATCACTCGAGCGACTCGCTGGTACCCGGGTTCTGCGTGTGTACGCGTTAGGCAAAGACGTTTACGACGTTAGACGTTAGGCAAAGACAACGTCCCGCGGATCGATTGAACACGATCAGCCACCCTCTCGGGGGACTGTACTCTCTCTCTCTCTCCCGCAAGCGACACGAATCCATCAAGGGCTGAAAGACTACACACATTTACACTTACAGCTCGCGGAAGATTACAGCCCGTTCCGCCAGCGTCTCCCCGAAGGTACGGGCGAAAGGATTGCGCCTATCGCAACCCTCTCGCAGGTCGTACGAAAATGATCGATATTGTACTAATTGGCACGTTTCACGTCGACTGCAGCGAAGGGCGACGACCGGTGACGCTAATAATAATGCAGTAACGATAGTGTAACAATTTTTTTTCTTAATTCTCCTCTACCTTCCTTCTACTTGCAGGTGAGTGCGATACTACCTGCATTGACACCACTACCGTAAAGGTTAAGACGACGCACGTCATGGCTGAGGGTGAGTGAATTTTCCGCCACTGAAATCAACCAAAGAGGGGGAAAATAAATAACTCAAAGTGGATTTCAAAACCGAAGTCGAAGTGGAAAACTCTAGCCACCTCTAGCTGCGCTTCGTGATGTTTCTGCGTGTGTATGTATGTGGCTATGTGGGTGACAATCTCGAGCAGTTAGGGCACGGTTGGTGCCGAGAAGGATCGAAGGTATCGCCTCTCGGGTGTTGCGTTGATGAAGCGGCACTCTCGCACCGAATTGTAGTTTCGGCTCCATCGTCAGCCGGGTACGAACAACTGTACGGTAGGTACGGTCACTCGACGAAGGCTTTCCCACGGTCGAAGAAAACTCGACCCCAGAAACATTCGATTTCATGCGAACGTCAAACAAACAACAACCTGAAACAGCAACACCACCAGCAGCTTCCGAAACTGTTGATGGCGGGAGAAAACCAAGGCGTGCCCGGGATGGGCCCATTTTGCTTGTCCGAGTCGTGCTGGAGTTTTTCCGAATTTTCGAATTCACAGCGTCCGGTACACTTCTTGCCGGCAATGGGAAATTAATCATTACGGGCAGTTTGCCCCCCTCCCCCCACAATGTGCCTCAGAGGCACCGGAATTAGAATGTTTGGTCGGGAAAAAGTGCCATCGTTTGCGTGGTGAAAGGCTGCCACACTCGAGCACACGCCGGGGCGGGAGAAATGATTTCCCTCGTACCATTCTCCCCCCCCCCCCCCCCCCACCCCCCTGTACGAAGCCCTGTAACGGTTTCGACTTTCCGCACGCTCAGGCAGTTTTATTTATTCACTATCTAGTTGTGTATGTTTGGCTCCGCTCAGCTGTGTTGGCTCGCCGAGCCAATAGTTTGGCGTCAAAAGTAAAAGTTTGTCGTGCGGCGGGCGAGACAGGCAGGTAGGCAGGCAGCTCGTCCGCCGTTGTTTGCGCCATTGTGCGGCCACCAGCTGCCGAGCGGCTCGAATGTTTTGCTCGAAAGCCTGCAATTATCATTGCCCGGCAGGAGCAACTCGTCCGGAAAAATAATAACCTCAACCTTGAGATCTTTTCGAGCTGAAGCGAACGCGCAGGTTTTCCCTCCCAACCGGGTCCTGCTGTTTTCAGTTTTATTTGTTTTACTTTTTAGTTTCCATTTGTTGTCCATCTCTGGGCTGTTGTTTTCGCCGTAGCTGGACGCTCTGTATGCTTGGTGGCAGGGAAAACAGTGCCATGCAGCGTGCATCTAACCAACGCGGTTGGATCACCGACTGCAAAGGTCAAGGTTCAGCATGTTCGCCGGTCGCTGCCGGACCGGACTGCCGTTGCACCGCGCGCGGCTTCCGTGTTTACCGGCGGGCCACCCACAGCCCGTTCGCCTCTGCCGACGCTGACACGTGAATAATGGACGCAAGGCTCACATGCATGGGCGCAGCGAGCGTTGTGCGAAGTTGTGCGGGAATTAATTTATCGGGAGGTTTGATTTCCATTTAATTGAAAGAAATCAGTTCCTTTTCGCCGGGTCGTAGGAAAGCGTCTCGAACTCCGCCGCCTATTTGCGCCGGACGTCATTCCCGAGGCGGAGGCGAACAGATTAAGCGCGTCTACGGCTAAATGTAAATTTAATTTACGTCGTACCGCGTGGGGTGGGCCTCGGTTGGGCTTTGGAATCATCCCACGGATACACACACACACACCCAGACTGGGTGCTGGTAGTGTTCCGGAGTTTTCCCCGTCCGGGTCCGGCGACGGTTTTCCCAGCCGACCGTTTTCCGACGAATGCGAACAAATTTGAGGCATTTGTCAGAGCGTCGTTGCTGGTTTGTGATGTTGTGCGCAGCCTCATAAACTTTTCCTCCACTGTGCCCCACACTCCTCTCCCCCGGGGGCAGGGGGGGGGGGGGGGGGTTGCACGCTGAAGTTGCCCCGAAAAACTGTAGCCTACTCCGCCCATCGTGTAATGAATTGTGGCAATCAGAAGATTACTTTAAGGTGGAGCCGTTGCCTTGTCGGTTCCGTGGAAGACTTTAAACGCTTCCCATCAACTGACGGTGTATTATTCACGAGCTTTATGTCACTCGCTTCGCTGCCTTAAAGATTGACACCGCAACCTCATTAAGGGTTGGACCGGCCCACAGGCAGGTCCAGCATCTGCGATTGAAGTTTCACCGGAATGTTTCCACGAATAGGAATAGTTTGTCTTGTTGTCTGTATCCCTTCCAAGAATCAATTGCCATTCAATGGAATCAATTTCGTACTAATTCCATTCCAGTCCTGCCATTTTTTTCTCTTTGTTCGCCTCGGTAATGAATATTTGATCGAGCGCCATGGCCGTAGGTGTTGAAATCCGCCACCCTGCCCTGTCAGCCCTCCCCGTCGGCCGGCAGTACTAGGGCCAATTATCTAGCGCAACCGCTGCGCTTTTCCCATTTTTTTCCCCGAAGGGGAGCAAAACAAGACGTCTAACAAACAGCGCCGGTTCCATTAGTGACTTCCGGTTTATGGTGTCTTTCGCGACCTCGCTCCTGCGGGGCCGCTCTGCTCCCCCCGGACGAGCGCTAATAAAACCGTCTCCGCCGAAAACTAACGTCGAGCAAAACAAGCCCCAAGTTCCCACGCCATTCAACGGCAGCCAAAAACCAACAGGTTCGGCGGTTCACCCCACCTCGGTGCCTATTTGCTGGTGGCCCCGTTTGTGGAACCCGGCTGTCCCATCATGCACATCACCTTGCCGCGCCGGGCCCGCCCGAATGCCGATGGCCGGAAAAAGTGGAAACTAGGATCGTTGCCCTCCGCTTTCTGTGCCGAAACTGTGTGCATGTGCGTTTATTTTTACCCAAACGGCGACGGGCAGGCAGCTGCAGTGAGTGGCAGCTTTCTTCCGACGCGAAAACCCATCCCCCACCTCTCCCCTCCCCTTCCATCCACCACTTTTTCCATCCATCGCGTAATTTCGCGCGATTTCGCAACGCGCCGTTTGCGGTTTACGATGTGAGCGGGTGTGTGTGTGTGTGTGCGTTGTTTTTTTCACGCTTCCCTTTTTTTTCCCTGCTATTCTGCCCCTCTTAGATTAGTGTGAATTATGCTGCCCCCCAACTCCATTCCGATCCCTTCCTTGCCGCGCTGTCGCTTTGGATCCAGTGTTGCGTCACCGGCAATCATAGGCCCCTCTACTTTACTCACACCCCCCTTCCCACCCCTC
>JAOEFI010015662.1:0-11625 GCA_034621735.1 Anopheles plumbeus | reverse complement strand
CCTCCTCCCGCGGTTGGGCCGTGGTCTGTTTGATTGGAGATAAAAGGGAAAGTATTGTAACCGTTCGCTCGTAGGGCTGGAAGGCGAATCGTCGAGTTTTGTGCCGTTTCATCCCAGTTTACTGCAACCATAGCCTGCAGGGTTACTCTGGGCACACACTGCAGGCGAGTTGAATGAGGTCTCGAAGTCTTGACGGAATGACAAAATCAGCCATGCAAATAGAAAACGGGTTTGTGGAAATGGAAAGTAGCTTGGTTCGTTCGAAATAAAACATGCTCTTTTTACGCGGTACGGTAGGTCAACCTTTTCCCCGTATACCGCCTAGAAGTGTTGCGATGTTCGAATTGGACCAACGGATGTCGAAGACCACGTCGCCTACATCGTAGACACCGAATAGCCTGTTTACTGACGCAATTGTTAGGTTTTGTTAGTCCTTAAGCTTTATACGATTCTCTGCTTCGTACGTGGTTCGTAGAGTCTAACTGCTGGCACCCTGTTCCAAAAGCGTATCGGACATGTTGCCTATAATTTTGCCTCCAATTCCTAGCCTTTAGATGTGGAATAGCTTAGTGTTTCTTTGTGTCTAAGTTAGGGTTAGTCACTATTCATGCTCCGACTTTTTTGTGTACGTTTAACAGAAACGTTCCAACTCGCACTTTCTGGAGCTAAAGCCTGCAGCTAGAGCGCAATTTGTTGTTGTTCGTTAATCTATCAGATTAGGTCTTCAGTTATCGTTTTCGTCAACAACAAACAAATACACATTTGCATTTGACGCATGATTCGTGCACATTGGAACCACATTTCCTCAAATTGGGAACGGTGCATTCGAAAACGTCGGGAGGCAGAAGGTTTGTGGGAAGAAAATTGTCTGTCCAGACACACAATACACCTTCGACGGTGACGAGCTGCTAACACATGGTGGTGGTGGTGGTGGTAATTACGGCTCGGACCGGTGAGCCCGGTCGGGCGCAATCTTTCCCGACGGGTATGTACGATACTTGTTTGTATAAGCATCCTCCAAAGTGAGTGGCAGAGGGCAGGAAATGAGATCATGTTCCGGTCAAGGTTCGACACGTTTGGATCTCGGTTTGCGCTCACCGTAGGTGTATTCCTTGTAATTTGTTCAACCACCGTTTCGCTTCCGGGCGGGCGGGCGTTTCCGCTTCCGAGAGGCGCCCACTTTCCTGTCAAATCTGCGCACACTTCAAACGTACAAGTCTAATAAAGGACGAAAGAGGAAGTAACTTCAACACATTTTCCACAGGTAGGAAATTGGAAATCAAATCCCGAAAACTGCTTCCGAAATTGCACACGGGGACGATTATCCGGTCCGGTTGGTTGTAATTGTTTGCGGTCGTTCTCGGGCGATAAATGAACCAGAAAATGGGCGCACCAGCCCACACCCCATGTTTCGCCCATCCCGCCCCCGCACCCAGAGCCACCCACGTTTTGGATAGTGGTTGCGCCTGGCCGGGCTGGTTTGATGAATAACTACCGGTGGGGAGGGCTTTTACCTTCACTCGCAGCTACCACACATTAACTCGAAGCCCTCTGAAGCGTGTAAAGTGCTGGAGGGCACACTGTTGGGTTGCAAATTAATTGCCCATTTTTGGAAGCGATTTATTATCTCACCTACTACGGCCATGTGGGTGAAAACGGAGCGCTGCGGCCCCGGTGGCGGCTGGTTCTTTTCCCATCGAACTTTTGGCGCGCGCTGGATCGCCGAGGTCCAGGAAGAAAGACCGAACGACAGGAAGAATTCACGGTATCGAAATGAAAGTAAACCCTGTGGGGGGTGTGGGGATTTGGTTTGGGTATCGTTAATTAACGCAATATACGTTATAATTCATGAACAACAACCATCACCACCACCAAGCAATTGTAGATACGTCGATAGGCGCGTCGTTTACCCACACCAGAGGTTGGCTGGAGTTTCGACAATTCTGGGACTGTGGATATCAAGTTTCACGTCCACGCGAGCGCAAACCAAAGCCATCAACCGTCCCGTCGCTCACTTCGCAGTTAATTAGTTGCAGACCAAGCACTTCCCTTTTTATACCACATTGTGCGCATTTTCCTGCGGCGACGGCCAGGTAATCAGACTTGCGAAGTATGGGCTTTTTTAGCAATCCAGGTTTTCCAAGATGCGACTTCAAAGCTCGCCTTGACGATAAACAACTGTTCTTGAGTCCGTTCCTCTCTCTCTCTCTTTCTTTCTCCCTCTCTCTCTCTCTCGGAGCAGATCTCCTGTAGGAAAAACTCCGTCCGGTTGATGGCATCCTTTTGTGATTGAAAAGTGCTGCACAGGACACCCAGGTTGCCTCCATTGAAAGAGTTCTCCACGCGCAACCAGCGCCGCGACGGTGCGGTTCGTCGGAAAACACGGATCTGCACGGATACATTGTTGTGCGCCCGCAGGCCACTACCACATAGGTAAGCGTCCGAGAAAAGCATCGTTCTGGAAGATTTGTTTCTCTGCTTTTTCTTTTCTTGTTTTTTTTTGTTGTTGTTGCCGAACCATTTCGTTTCAACTGAACCGGTTCACTACACCGGACCGGTTTACTGGTTCGGCCATTACACTACTGTTCTCTCTCCCTATTTCTCTCTTCGGGTATCTCTCTATCTCTCTTTCTCCCCCACCTTTCTCTCTCTCTCTCTCTCTCTTTCTTTGTATCATCCTGTGTGTGTGTGTTTTACTTTACTGTAGTCGCTGTGCCACATGAGCCGCGACCGACCGACGCCAGTGTTTCAGCAGTGAAGTAGTTTTTACTCACAGCACGCACGGCGGTCGCGCTTTGTTTATGAATCCCACAAATCGCGCAAGGATGCTCGATTTACCACGAGACTCGTGGAGCGGAATGCGGAGGGAAGGGGGCCCCAATGATGCGCTGGGGATGGGGATTTGGAGGAGGGAAATTGGTAGGCTGAAAGTGGATAATGGTAGCCCTCAGGCGCTGCCGCACGCAGGATGGATGGAATTTTTCACAAAGCAACCACCACTAACGGAGTGAAGCAAGCGCCGAATTCCAAACACACACACACAGTGCATGGCAATGGTGGAGCGCCAGAGGGGTTGGAGGAGAAAACACATAAATTGAGGGCAACGAAGGATCCGGGCTAGTTCATAATTTGTCCCACTTTCGCTAGCAACCGGCACATAGCGCGACGCCTCCCAGCTATAGTTGGAGTTCCCGCTGGGAGTGGATTACGGTCCGGTTGTATTTCATGGCCCTCAATAGGCCCTGGCCGAGCTGACACCCCCCGCTGCTGCTGCTGTTGCTGTCCATGTGTGTATGTATGTATGTAGCGTGCGATTTTTGTCGATTAAGTGCCGACGCGATGGGGTGCCACAACCAGAGTGGCGTACGTAATGGGGGCACGCTTACGCATTCCATGATCTCGCCGACACTTGCGAATAAAAACGGACGGTCGAAAAATGTTAATGCAGCACCCCGCGGGCCGTCGAACCGTCCGGACTTATGTTGCGTTTGTGAACGGCGGTGCCGGACTCCAGCAGTTTCACGCCCGACGCTCAGTGGGGATGCCAACATCTGCAGTCTCGTGCCATGTATCAACTGCATCCTATGGGCCTTCGTTTGCTCGAAATGCTCGGTGCAGCGGTCGATTGAACACACACAGAAACCCAAAAAAAAAATGCGATGAGGGCTGCTGCGCCCAAGAACCCACATAAACGCACATAACCGCACTCGACAGCAAAACTACTCCGGGCCGGGCAGATAATCACGCATGAGTGGTTTGCTTACTCGGCAGTCGTTTGGGATGCGCTACTCCATGTTCTTGTTTTGTGTGTGTTCCAGTAGGTGCACCGCCAACAATGCGCATCGAAAGGACCGCCGGAAAGCCATAATTATCCCCTACCTACCTCAGTTTAGCAAGGGCATTACGTTTCGGACAAGGTTTTATTTTTCCGGTGCCTGACAGACACACGGTTCATCGTACGGCTCGGTCGGTAAGCTGTGCGATTTTTCAACATGTTGCTCCGCGAAAAAAGGGACTATACTTAATACTACAGGATGAGTGGATGAGTGGAGTCAGTTTTACTGCTACCGTTGAAGTTGCTGCAGCCAAGATGGGGCGAATGAACGGTGGGTGCAAGTAGGCGGGGAGAAAACGCCTCGGTGTACGCACTCAAAACATCACCTAGTGGGGGCCTAAACCGCCCATAGTGTGAACCCGTCGCGTTCTTGAAAGATGTTACGGGTTTTCTTTTGTTTTCCCGCCTGTTTCGTGTTAATCGGCTTGGGAAACAGATAACCACCAAAGAGTTAGACAACGGGGCATACCTGTAGAAGACTTCATTACGAGGTCAGTAGCAAGTCATCGGAACTATGTGTCACACAGAAAAAAATACGTCCCTGACCCGCGACATTTGGCAGCGACCTCGACATTTCAACGCGGATCAAGAACAGTCAGCCAGACGATCGATGATGGATGGCGTCGTGCTGAGACGAGAGATATCATGCACTCTTTGGTGGGGCCGTGGGTGAAACGAAAAAGTTGGTCAAGAGCTGTCTCCGTCATGTCATGTCTGTCAACACGACTTTGACGTTCATAATTTCATGTCATCAGGTTTTTTTTGTTTTCTTTGTGCTCTGATGTTTCATCTGTTCCCGGTTTTTAGCAGGTTCGACATGTATTAACTTCTTTCGAAGTATCGAAACGGATCTGTTTGTGGGCGATCTATTTACTTCATGCTGATGATTGATGGAGACTTTTCGAGAGCCAGCTGCAGAGGAACGATTGCTGGGACAACCCTTTCTCCTGTTTTGTATGTCACTAGTGAAGGTCAAGTTTCAAACAATTCACTACTACAAATTCGCTTTTCGATTGTCAAATCAAACTTCAGACATCACCTGCATTGAGAATGACTTCATGTCGTGTTCAACTTCAGCGAAGCACCAAGCCGTCCCCGGGAGCGTACGCCTTCAACTTAAAGCCAGGGGAGAATGAGACCCGTCACCTATTCCGCTGGCTGCCAGTATTAATGGCGAAATTAAATCATCCTGCCAGCATGACAGAACAGGAACGCTTCGGTTCCGCATACTCAACAAGTGTATTAAATATGAAAGCATATTATTGGTGGGCTGCAGTCACGCCAACAAGCCTGTTTCGCTTGCCGCGCGCATATGGCTGTGTGCTAAAGAAACGAGCTCCCACCTTCTCCTGCACCCGGGTCCCTTTTTCGGAGGGACCTACCTATAGCCACTGCGACAGTAGCAAGTGTCAACTCACATAGTGTGCGATCGGCACGACGTTGTTGCTGTGCTCTGTTGACGTACGCCGTCCACACTTCATGCCTCCCTCTCTTCCCCACCTCGTTTACCCAATAACCCAATCAGCTTTGCCCGCCCTAAGTAGATGAATGTGGGGGACTGACGTCGGCCGTGCCGTCTCCTTCCTCGGATGGCGTGTACTAGGCCTCCTGGGCCCCGGCCGTGTTGGTGACGGCCGAGTCTCGCTTCCGCTTGACTGTGTTTCTGGCGTTAACACTATCCAACCGGGCTCGCCAAGCTTAATAAAAAAGGAAGGGAAAAAGCCTCCTCCTCCTCCCCGATTCCTAACCAAGCTATTCCGCATGATGTACCCTGACTTAGCGGCGGAGCGAAAACGGGGAAGAGTTGTGATTTGTTTGGACATGCATAATTAGTGATTAATTTACTTTCTTCCAACGGATTGCGTCCGGGCATCGGTTCGGGCGTCCGGATTCCCGCTTCGCGTGCATCGTACCGGGTTTTGCATCCCCATGGATCCTTGATGGATCCACCTACACGTGGTGTCGTGCTATTTTTGTTCCGCTTTTTTCTCTGTCATTGCTTTTTGCCTTGCGCGTTGGTAGGGCCGAAGTGAGGCGAAGAAGTGAGGCGCCTCTATCGAGTTTCCCGATGAATAGGTTTTAATTAAAACTGGTTTCCGCGCTTCCTAGCGAGCGGCGTTAGGCGTCTAGGGGTTGTGCTTCGAGTTCGAAGGATTAAAAAGTCAATGGTGGGGAAAGGGGTTTCGTAGGATTCCCGGCACCCCGGCACCCCGGCTGGGCAAACAGTGTAATCACTATTAGGGGTACCTAAACAAATACAAACAAATACAGAAGAAAAAAACATAAAACAAAAAAGACAGGACTTTCGCCGATAATGGCGGAACGTGTGCGACAGGCGTGGTGGGAGCAGGGCACCTTATTGTCGGGCCTATGGCTTCACCATGGGATGCTCCCAAACTCACACACACACACAAACGCGGGGGCAAATATTGCCGGTCACGCGTAATTACGCAGCTGCGGAGAGGTAGACTTTCGGTTTCGGGATCAAATGACAACTTGGGGGCGGCACACACTGAGTGCAGTGGAGGTGGCACTCGAGCAGCCGGTGAAGATAATGGTGGCTAATGGAGTGCTTACATCAATTATGCAGCGCGAGTGTGTGCCGTCGTCGTCGCGTGATGCTTGAGCTGCAAGGAGGAAGCGCAAATAAGTGACTCGCAGGAAACGGCAACGGCAACGACGACATACTGGCCCGCAGAAAAATTGGAGTTGCAACTCCATGGAGGCAGTTCAATAGCAACGACGAGCGAGTGGTGGGCTTTTTGTGTGTTGAAAACTGAAACCGACTATCCCGAAGGTTCGTTTCTGCGCCCGGTTCGGATCACTGGAAGCGATATTCTGCAGTCGTCACCCTGAGAACGACAGAACGGCGAAGGAGGTAGGAGCCACAAGTCCAGGTAGCACCCACAAGTAGCAGCAGCAGCAAGCAACAACAACGTGCACTATTTTATGAGAATTGGAACTCGTCGTCCGTCGATGGCGCTCCCGCGCTCTGCCTTGCGGGATTGGCCCCTCACGTCGTGTGGCTCGTAATCGGATCGGTACCAGGGTTTTCTCCTCGGTTGGCCTGGAATGTTGTTATCAGCTACCGCTGGAACCGTTCCAATAAAGAAGGCAGACAAAGCGACGATAAAGTGAACCGGGTTTGCTAGCCGAATGCTAGATAATGCACAACCATAACATCTCTATTTTAACGAGCGGAAAATGGCGGAAGAATTCGTCGGAAGCATTTGTTCGCAATGATTGCTTCACGGGGTGAGGGTGAGTTTCACAATTCAGAAATAAACCCGGAGGCTCCGTCGTGGGATCTCTATGCGTGTATATAGGTGTATCCGCACAATGGATTCGATCGCAAACGCCTTCCATTGTGCAATTGGCGCTCCTGCCCGAAGGAAAATAGCATTTTCATAATAACCGGGAAAGAAAAGCTACATAAAAATATACACAAAGCTGTAAAACATTGTCGGCGAAAGGCGTTGCCAAGCGGAAGCGGCTATCGATTTCCGATGTTACAGACACTGGCGCTGAAGGAACAATGAGGACCATCCCAGGAACGGCAGGGTCAAGTTTGTGTGACAATTTGACACCATCTTCCCGAGTTAATCAGCGACGCGTTTTCACGCGAGGCGAACCAAAGAACGGGCGAAACTTTCCGCGGAAGGGACAACACGTGGCAATAAATGTTCACACATTGACATTCTGCGTTACTCTTCCTTTCTCTTCCTGCGGTCGATCTCTCCTGGCCACCCTCCGGCGGGGGGGTTGGGTTTTTGTTTTCGTTCTCCCGCCACTGCAACTTCGCACACCCATCGACAGCACAAGCATCGTAGCGCTGGCTGGCGGGAATGGCTGGCACTCGAGGGACTTTTTCCCGGTGTATGCACGAGGACTTTTCTCGCCTCGGTGGTCGTTCGCGCCGTTCGAGTGCCGTTAGACCATCTCCCATCACTCACCGCATCTGGTGAATGGGTTGGGTGAGTGTGCGTTTCGGATTACACGGCACTCGGACTGAACGACCACCACCGCTACCACCCGCCGGGCGATAAATCCTGTTCAAGGATAGCAGTGCCGTTGCCTAGTGCGTCCCGGGTGAAAAAAGGAGGGACTCGAAACCTACGAGCGACCGTGGGGATAATGCGTATAAGCTATGTTTAGACTTCGAGATCCTCGTGCTCGGTTCATAGTTTCCAGCTTCGCATGTATAGCCCACCGCCCGTCCGCTTCCCACTCTTGTCCGAAGTAGGGCAACACATTCGGAGTGCCAAAGACGCTCGGATAGTCTGGAAAACAGGACCCATTAGAAGGACATCCGGACTCCGCTCCCTCACCGTAGTACGGCAGGACGAGTCACATTAGGCGGAGAGATGTCCTCCCGACTCTCGTCGCCCACTGACCATATACACCATAGACACGGCTGTTCTAGTAGCCGATAGCACGAAGGAAAAGTCCTGGTAATGGTGGGGAAAACTGTTTTATTTTATGCCAATAATCTTAGTTTCAGTCTCGCACCAAGGGGTCGCAACAATGACTGGGACTTTATGGCGAATGCGGAAAAAAATAAAACTCCGAGTCACCGAGCAGCTGCCGTCCATCAGCACCCAACCAGGAAGTGCACGTCCTGGTTTCACGATGACAATCTAGCCCGGGACTAAGGTCGCCGCCTTTCGAATTATTGTCTTATGACAGCCAGAGGGGGAAGGGGGTGAAGGAAATGGTGGCGAGATTTACAATCGCAACTGTACGGACAACTTGATCAGATAGTGGTACCATGAGGGATATACGGCACAGAATCAAAATAGTTCAGATGAGTAAAACCGCTGCTCGGGCCGATGTTTTTTTCTCTGTTCTTATGTTGCCTTCCCATCAACCCACCCTCCCCCTCCCCCTTCCCACCTCCCGCTTCTCTTCTCACCAGCACCACCCGTCAAATCCAGACTGATGGGAGTAGATTCCTGCTCTCCGTGTAGCTGACGGAGCCACAGTGTGATCCTTATTCGTACGACATGCGGATGGAATCGCTCGAACTTTCCGCTTGAGTGCTTCCCGACAAGGACGAAATGGCGTATTGAATTGCGATCCACTTGTTCAGCAAAGCTCGATCGATCACCGAGCGCGCCCGTGACGGGCTGGTTCGTGTCGGATGTGGTGTGCTGATGTGCGAGGGAAGGAGGTTTTGCGCCAGGGTCTCCGCGCTCTCCCAAACTTTCCGAACCACAGCTGGCCTCTGCCGTCCTTCTGTCTGTCTCCTTCCGGCTGTCCCTGGAGGTTTCCGAAAATGTTGCACGAAAGCGTTGAAGCTGTACCAGTGCCAGTGTGTGAGTGTGTGCGTTAGTCCCGGTCAAGTGTTGTTGCTACGTTCCCGCAGTATTCCGAACCCGACACCCTGGAAAGGGGTTTAACCGTTCGTCAAGTTTAATACTCGCTGGAAGAGGATTGTTGTTTTTTTATTTTGCCGTGTGCAAGAGTGCCCGAAGCATTATGATTTCGGTTGAACAGGCTCATCAGCGGTCCACGGGAATATCCAGAAGACATCGCAGCGATTCCCCATCAATTGCCAACACAAAGGGAGGGGGGGGGGGTCCATCAGCGTCATCGATTACGGGAGCCAACAGCCAAAGGGAGCCACTACAGTGAGTCGATGGACTGAACCTTTAACGGTTATGTCAATAACTAAATTTTTATACACAAACATAAACCCAGCATACATGCAGCGGGGTATGCCATACATTTGTTTTATGGATATGTTGAGTTCGAGTTGAAAAAAAAATTGTTGGACACCTCCAGCAGGATTAAACATGATTTGAAGAATATTCGAGCCCGTTCGGCGAACTGCATGGATATTTTTCTTACATTTCCTAGAAGTGTAATCTAGGGGCAAACTACTGTTTCGGGTTTTATGTTGGAAATTAACACATACAGGAATGCATCGATAGACTACCTGCCGAGAAATGATTTTTTTTCGATATTTTGAGCGAAAGGGTGTTTGAGAGGGGGCTCAGCCGCATCGCTCAACTTGCCATTTCACGCTTCGCCCTTCCCCCCTCGACTGTCTTTCTGGAGCTGGATGGTAGGAATATTTTTGAAATAATTCACTAATACCCGAAGGTTGGGAAATGTCGATCGATACAGTGCGCTCCCTTCATTGAGCCTTCGACGAATCAGTGCTAAATGCCCGCATTAAAGGAAATCGTGTTATCATTAGTGGGCCTTAAAGCCTTCCGGAATTTGGACACGCTGTGTACCGGCAGGGGTTTCCCGGTTGCCTTAACTCAACAGCGGCTGGGATGTTCTATTCAGACCCGGATCTATCGGTCAACCTCATTTATCGGGGCTGAATTGAAGTACAGCGATCAAACGACCAAAACTCGACACCGGCAGCCGGTTCGAGGTTTGGCCGGCGGTGGAGTTAATGAGCCTGCTCGAAATCAGTTGCAGCTGTCCAACCACTTCGCCAGGAAGAGCCGGCGTGCCGGAGTCAGATGTTAACGAAGGAGAAGTGCGAAGAAGCCTCCCATAGCGTCTGGAGGAGTCCCAGGGCTACCATCCCAGAGAGGGAGAGCGGTCAGGTTTCTATAGGCAGTCACAAACGTAACAGTTGGCACCCAATTCTCGGATCCACTGCCAAGATAGCAGACCGCGCTCGCTCCTAATCGCCAGTTAATCGTGCTCCGAACGAGCAACACTTTACCCCTACGCTGCCTGGCGTGCGCCCGAATCTGGAGCACACTCGGAGAACGATTGAGTCGTAGGTCGGATGTGAGGTAAATTAAAATCTTTTTGCGGCCTACGGCCTGGGGAAGAAGGCGATGTCCGAGTACGGCTGAAGATGCACTGATTCCCTCGCCTATGAGAAGTTGGCTCGCCTCGTTTTTGGACCTAGGCTGGATTTGCGAACTGGGCGTCGTCGCAGTCCCTGCCAGGACAATTCATTAACCGGCCAGACCTTCTCCGGGACCACTCTCGTCGGGCCTCTTCTGTTTCAATCTACCCTCGGGTTCGCCGAAGAATGCAACCGCCAACCGGCTGGCAGGCTGGCGTACCCGAAATAGTTGCATCATTGCTGCCACCTGCAGACATTTTTCGCCTCGTTCTCTCGCTTGACCGCAATTCTCTGCGCCTCTTCTTTTCGTCCCGGTCTACATTCCTCTCCCACCTGCCGCGAATGGAAGCTGGACTTGTTGGTCCGGCATGGTTCGAATAAACGGACCTCGTAGCCATTTCCGGAGCACATTTACCGGATCTGATAAGTATCGTCCATTTAGGTGGGAGTTGGAGCGCTAGCTCGGACTCTAATTTCGCAACCTACTGCTCAGTAGGTGCTACGTACAGAAACATTTCTGTGCTTCTTTCCCCCGTGCCTTTCTCTACATTCCTGTTGCGTTCGCCATTCTTCTTTTACTTTTTCTGTCGTAGAGGAAAATTCCGCTCGCCTATATCCCAACCCGTGTCCGGTCCGTCAGTCACTTGGTGAATTTCGAAGCGCTGGAGACCCTCACAGCCGGAAACCAGAGTCAGATGACAATTCCAAATGCTGCCAAGCCCAGCGGAAGATCACATCTATGGAAATACGAAAATGCACCGGCACACACGAGCGGTGGTAGGAGGGGCCTCCCGAAGGAGGGGGCGGGACAGCAACGAATGAGGAATGAGGAAACTGTGGAACACGTGGAAACTGTATAGCAATGTTGAAGGAGAACAGGAGCACATACCGTATCTTCACTTGTGCGCGTTGAAGCGCATTCGAAGAAATGGTGGTGGACTCTCCACCCGGAAAGGGTTGACACCCCGGA